>JARHVA010000422.1:3860000-3877500 GCA_037957365.1 Torreya grandis | reverse complement strand
ATAGCAGGCTTTTGATCTATTTAATAAATACCAATGGATTTCCTATACATTCTACCACTAGTCATCACTTTTGGCTCAACTTGCTTTATCATAGATTTCATCCCTCTCCCCAAAACAGTGGTATTATTCTTACTATTCCTATTCCTACACTTATCCAACACACCTATCCACTTTCATAGATGAATACACCATGGTTATCACACTTCTAGCGATCAATTTATAAGATTCAACCTATATTAGTTGTGACATATAGTGATTCAAACTACATGGGTCACTCAGCATGGTTTTTACACCTCTAGTATTTAGATTATCAACATTACTCAATGTAGTTTGGTAAATATTATATAGTGGTTCAAACTATATGGGTCACTTAGCATTACTCAGCTCAGACTGGTCAAAATTATATAGTGGTTTAGACTATATGAGTCACTTAGCATTATTCAAATTAGATTGGTCAAGATTATATAGTGGTTCAGATTATATGGGTCACTTAGAATCACTCAATTTAGTTTGGTCAAAATTATATAGTGATTCAGATTACATTGCGTCACTCAGCATTACTCAAGACATTCAAAGGGATACACCTTCAATTTATAGATAAATAGACAATCTAGATACTAGATTTAGGGGTATGTACATTACTACATGTTTCACATATACAACTTCATATAGCATGACATAGTCATAGACAAAATAGCAGATTATAGGCATAGTGCATAGCACATTATTTTTGATCTCTAGTTTTGCGCATGGGACATGACATGATAGATTATATGACATGTGGTTATATATATTTATAGATTATCTGACACATCACTCACATACCAAATTTGGGGAAACGGCATAGATGTTCATGTCGTTTGTCTTCTAGGATTATATAGATTGGGATGGTAGGACATGCCATTTTCTTATGACACATTTACCAAAATTTATAGTTTACATCCAGGTATTACTTAGGTTGTCACTAGGTTGGATCATAGGATCATCTAAAGTGATTGGTCCATTGTATTGCTTCTCAAATCCACTTTAGATTATTCAGATTCAGTACAAGGGGCATCTATTATAGATATTTCTTCTTTCTCCAGGCACTATTCAGATTTCTTATAAGAGGAATCTACTATAGGGATTCGTTCTTTTTTCAAGTACTATTAAAATTTAGTATAGGGGACATATATTACAAGGATTCCTTCTTTATCAAAGAACTATTTTATATCTTCATCCAATTTTTTGGCCAGAAAGTTGGACCTTTTTATTTCAACACGCTTATCTTCACATAGGGAAGTTTAGGTACACATATTATTTTCTTTCTTTTACTCTAGTAATCCATTGCATTACATCACTAGATTAAATGGGGGGAAAATGTATACACCCTAAATTGGTCAAACAAACAAACATATCATGTCTTTTCATATTCCTTTCATTGGAGACACTGACTAAACAATATGAGATTTTATTCACATTTAGCCATGTCCCTTTGTCTGACTTGTCTTGGTCTTACTACATTCCCTAGACATCTCTTTGTTTATTCCTACTCATCTATAGCTTTTTAGACTTAACCCTTTTAGACCTAGGCACTTCTTTTAGGTCCAGAGCCATCCCCTAAGTCTCATTCCCCCTGGACAATAGCACCCAAATAAGACTACAACACTGAAACCCAAGGTGTCTAGTTTTTGATGCTATTGTTCAACTGTATTTTTGGTCCCAATGGTCAGTTTATTCCATAGGATGAGTCTTACCCATTTTATTTTCTTAATTTATAAGTTTCTCAATGTTAGTGGAATATAAATAAATCTTCCAAATTAAAAATAATGAGTCTCCTATACAAAGGATTATACAAGGCATTTTATATCTAACCATTACTATTTTGGCACATTAAACATAACAAAATTAGTTAATACAATAACTTAGCTTCTCTACGTCACATATAGATTTGCATGCTTGATCAAAGAAGGGCTTAGAAATAATTCATTCTTTCATCAATTGTGCACATTGATTATGTGCATTCCCTAAGGGAGAACTACATCAAATTTGAGACCCTAACTTAAGGGTTAATATAGGCAGCAATGAGAACAACATGGGTTCTTGATTGTGTGATCTTTCTTCCCACAACCCCCAATTTTTCTCCTTTTTCGATTTGATTCCATTTGTTTTTTCCATGTATTCAGCATAATACAAGTACTAAAATTGGAATAGACCTATGATAAGATCTATTTCCTTTCAAGACATAAAATTTGGTATGTAGGGTCATACCGAATAGATGAACAAAACCCAAAAATATTTTCACCTCAGGAAAAAAACACTAGGAAAGGACTATAGCACCAAACACTAGGGTGTCCTATTTTCAACGCTCCTATCCAATCAAAAAATAGAGATCAGTGCCAACATTTAGACACTGTCCTAGACCTATTCCTCAAATTCCAACTTAGAATCTTCTATTTTAGCATAAATCTAGCTAAGTTAATATTTATTTTTATTCTCCTTTTTATTTAAATTATGTTGATAAAATTGGCATAAACCTATATTTTAATACATAAAGCCATCATTCTCCCCATATTCTTGACCTTTATTACTTAGGAATTAAACACCTAGTTTCCTAAAAAAATAAAACAAGTTGCCTTGAATTAAGAAGTTAGGAATATAATAAAATAATCTCCATGAAGCTAGGGGAATTTAGGTGTTTTCTATTAGAATTAGGTACATAGGAATAATGCATGATTGATGATCCACATAAAAATAATGCCCCAATGAGGCACAATGACACTATGACTATCATAAAACATGAAATTTAGTGTTATAAGAAACAAAATTACTAGATAGAGGAATTTTTGTGATCTCTATAACCTATATCAATTTATAGATTATACTTGAGGATATTTAATCAAAGATACAGAGATTCATACCTATTTATTGTGATTCAATATTGACCATATTTATTGGATGATCATACATTAGACACTTGAGTTAATAAAACTCTGAGATACTTGTCACAACAATGGAATAAGTGGTAAGATCCCTCTTTTGGCCATTGAGAATGATGACTATGGAATTCCTTTCCAATGCATGAAATAATTCAATTTAAATTGTCACATTTATTCTTCTTATTTATATCTTATTTCTAAATTCAGAATTTTCATATTTTTATCACCTTTGTTTAATATATTGGAGTGATAAACACTCTTTCCCCATGATCTCATGTGAATATCATTGGCATAGTAGAAGAAATTAGACAACATGAGAGAAGAATAATATTTTCTTAATATAGAATGTGAATACAAAATATAAAATGAATATCCATACATGTAAAGATGAAAATCAGGGATATAAATAGATCGTGCAAGATAAAAGTACACTTTCCTATTGGTTCAACTAAAGTTGGCTTCCAGTCAAAGGTAGGGTAAATTTTAGTAACAAATATTCATTATTTCATGAATATTCCAATTTTCAAATGTTGGTTTTGATGTCTTTTTAGGATCAACAAATGGGCCCAGATCACCAAAATTTTATGAATATAAATTATTTTGGGGGTCAGCTTACTAACCCTTTACAACATTATCTTAGAAAGTAGTTTAATTTTCCACATATATATAATATGCCCTAGGATATAAATTATTTTGGGGGGGTCTAACAGATTCATTCATCAAAACCACTCGGTAGAGCTACTTAACCTAGCCATTCAGCGCAGTGATTTAGCCATGCCATTCGACCCATTCATTCAGCTCTAAGAGCTCATAAATCATAGTGTAAAAAAATGAAACCTATGTTTACCCTACAATATAAATTATTTTATGGGTCTATCAAAGTCATTTGACATAACCACTCGACAAAGCTATTTGGCCTAGCTATTCGGTAGAGCTATTTGGGATAGTTATTTAACAAAGCCATTCGACCAAGTCATTCAGTCAAGCTATTTGACCTAGTCATTTGAATAAGTAATTTGGCCTAGTCATTCAACCTAGTTATTCATATCTAAAAGGACATAGATCATGGTGTAAAAAATTGAAAGCTATGTTATAAAAACCTCAATTGGGTGAAAAACTTAGAAAGTGAAAAAAAAATTGGACCTATCGATTCATCAAGGCTACGAATCAGATTCACCTAAATAAATATAAGGTGGTTTTAGATATGGGATATTAATATTTACCCTAGTCAAAGGTGGATTCCACAAAGGGTGGAAGCACATGTGAGGTGAGAAATCATAAAATGAACACTTCCCTACACACATGTACATAATAAATATATTTAGTGAGAAAGCTAACTCACTAAGTAAACATAATATTACTACATCTAGATTAATGTATCAACCCCCATCCCCCTCTCCCCCTCCTCTTTCCCATTTTATCCCCTTATTGAAACTTAGGGAATGTCTATACAAATCAATAAAGCTAAAAAATCCTCAAAAATTATGTCTGGACAACTAGGCCTAATGAGCTACACATGTAAAACAAGTACATACTAAAAAAGTGAGACACTGCATAAGGGTCTCTCCAAAAAAAATTAATAGAAAGAGAAAAAATAAATGCACTATATGGAATGAAGGCCATCAAATATAAATTCATTTAGGTGACTCAAAAGTCATAAAAGAACCCAGTACTACATGAATTATTTGGATCCACTACTTGATCACTAAAAATAACTATGTATTTACTAGAATAACTACTTATGAAAAAGAGACTATCAAAGGTTTCAAAAGTGAAATTAAGTTTCCTAAAATAAATTCAATCAACTTTTAAAAAAATGTTGCACCAAAGATTAGCAAGGGACATGACAACTAAAGAAGCAAAATCTACACCACACCATTCCCATCTTGCTTACTAGGTGGAGTGATGCAAAATAAATTTATATGAGTCAATAAATGCAACTACTCAAACATAATGAAGCCAACATTATATGAAAAATAATAATTCCACATTAAGCTAAAGGAGACTATCTAGCAACCAAAGAAAATAAGCTGACACTAAGATTCACTAGAAAGGCTACACTTCAAGTAGTAGGAGATTGTCAACTATCGATAAAAGGTTTAATGATAAAGATAAATTATCTATAAAAAATATGACGCTAATGGTGATGTGAGAGTCAAACAATTAAAATAGTGAAAAGGTGCCTAAAATAGAGCAGACACACATGAAGGCTAATAATATTGAATCCACAAACCCTCTATAACACTTTATAAGTCCGTGCACATATAAAAAGATCTCATAAAACTCAAAAACACAAGGTGATGTAAGAAACTCTAGAATGTTATCAATATGTATAAGACACCATCAAGAACAAGAGATTTTCTCCTAAAACAAGGGAGAAGTGTGTGGATGATGAATCTAAGTAGTGGAGGAATTACACTGATAAAATCCTTATAAAAAGTGATCATGTTTCCACCACAAGCGATTTGAAATCCATCCCAAATGAATATAAATAGTGCATGAGGATCCCCGCATGTGAGTAAGAGAAAAGTTAACAAGAAGAGAATTAAAAAAATATTATAAATGTGTTTTAGGTTGATCATGTCTAACAAATATAATGTCATGTTTTATAGGCTTGAGTGAAGGTGCTACAAAGATCATGTTTTGTATAATATATTCACATAGATTAGAGTGCACAAAACTTGGATCTCTATTACCAAATAACACCTTAGATTTAAAATACATGTATCAAAACCAATGTTGTGGTGATATTTACAACTAATAGGTTGAATGGGATAAGCAATACATGTGGTCAAAAGCCTCCACTAGAATATCCCAAGGAATGAAGCATGCAAGAACCAAATCTAGTAGTATGCTTCTTAAAAGTGCTAAACAAGTATGTACTTAAATTTGAAGTGGGATAGGCAACATGTGAAAGATTAGGAGCATCAGTTATAGAGGATGCAATAATTGGAACAACATGCTCATAATCAAAAGGTGAAACAATAGAAACATCATATCGATAAGTACAACAAACAACACAAGAACTAATAGTAACATGCTCAGAAATAGGTGCAATAGTAATATTTGTAGATGGGCCAGGCTCAAGTGATTGTTAGTCTAGTAAATCACATTGATGTTGTATATCTATAGCTATATATACTACAAAAATATATATAAGGGTGTCCTTTCTAGAAATGAGGGTCTATAAAAGATAATGTTGTTTCTTAAGTGTTGTGTTCTCTTCCATAGATTTGACCATGTCATTATGAAGTGTGAAAATATCTAAAAACAACATTTCATTTTCTAACTATAAAATGTGGAAATTAGCACAATAATCCTTGATATGTGAAAATAGGCACTCAAAAACTTATAGAACACCCAAACACATTAGCGTCAGACTTCACAAAAAATGCATCCACAAGTGAGAGAAATGAGTGGCCAAGTACAGATAAAAACTCCCTCAAAAAAATGTCAAGCCATACTAAAAATTACTCCAAAGATAAATAAACTGATAAGTTTAGCACTATACGAAGTTACGTATATGTGCGGATATTAGACTATACCAAAAACACATCAAAAATAAAGTGCTCAAATGACATGAGGCCATAAAGGTGTATGGTGGAAAGAGAAAATCACCTCTAAACATGGAGGAGGGAAAGAAAAGAAACATATAAAATACCTCATCACTTTAAAAATATTTACCTACTTTTTATTAAAAAACTCCACCCAAAAAAATATATACCCCAAAATTTCATAAAAGAGATGTTCACTTTTTAGAAACAAAAAACATAACTTTACATTAAATGGCTCTCACCTTTTACAAATACATCACCTTTTCTAAAAAGGAAAAGAAAGAAACCATATTAAATTAAATCACCACTTAATAAAAGGTGAGTCCCCACACTTTAAATCAAAAAACAAAGTCACCACTTTAAAATGTGTGCCATAAAAATAATGTAACCCTCAACCATTTAAAATATTCACCATACTTTAATATGAATTGATGATGGTCATAACCTTTGGGACCAATTTCATTCAAACTATCATAATGCTTTTTACAAATGCTTCAACCATCCTCTCCATTACTAGAGTCACTTATGAGAAATTTGGTTTGTTTTGGTCTATTCATCAAGGATACCCTTTGTTAGACACCATGTTTGTACTTGCAACTAAGGATTTTAGATATCTTCCTAGCAATACCCAAGCTAGGGGCCTTATTAAAATATTCTATCTCCCTCCAAATAAAGAAAACCTACAAGAATATATGCAACTACTAAATGATAACTTTATTGATGATTGTTTGCTTAATATTATTGAAGATGAAGATAATGTGGATAATGCTTTACAATGTCTCAACACCTTTTGCCTTGCCTTTGGCTCAAGCATCTAATGGTAAAAACTAGTTGCTATAAGCAATCATACCTCCCCCCTCTAGCATGGGCTGCCAAATAATGGATGGGTCTAGATCCAACATGATAAAATATTCAAGTTTCTTGGCATCCATTTTACTTCTAATGCATCCCTACCCCTATTGTGGCAATATGTTGTTGATAAAGAGAAAAAAAAAATAGAATATTGGTTGATGAAGACATTATTGTTAGCATCTAAATTATAAATCTGCTCAAAAGTGCTTGCAACCACCCATGTTTACTACTCTTCATGCTAGACGCCTTCAAAGAGTTCTTACCAGAAACTTAAAAAAACTCTTAGGGATTTTCTTTGGGCCAATTCTTCTCATTGCCATGGATTCCACAGGGTTGCCTTGGAATATTGTTGCCTCATGTGGGATGTTTGAAGTATGGGGCTCATTGACAGGGCTCATCAAGGAATTACCTTATGTACCAAATGGATTATGTGGGCTATTGATGGCAAGGAAGCTTGGAAGGTGTTGTTTCAACACTACATCTCTTCGGCCCTACCTACAGGCATGAAAGTTAGGAAAGGGATTAGCTTCTCCAATATGCTCATCATCAAATTCCCTATTCAAATTTCAAGGTCCTTTATGGTGAAAAGTTTTTAGAAGCATGAGAAAGGATCAAACCATGGCATTTATAGAATGGATCAAGGTTCTAATATGGGTTGTGTGTTAACTCACACTTGCTATGATGGTCACCAGTTATCAATTTCAATGAAGTGCTTCTAGCCGAGGTTCCTTGGATAAATGCTTTTAAGTTGTTTCGTAGAGGCGTTCATACTGTCTAAGATATCATTTATAAGCAATCTCACTCTTGGATATCTTGGGAAGAGGTGAAAACCAAATTTTGGTTAGCCAATGTTGATAGAGAATCTTACCAAGAAATCATTAATGTTGTTTTGCCTTCAATGCTTCACAGAAAATTTATTCACTCGATTCGTCCTTGGTGGAAGGACTAGAAGTAGTATGTTGAAACTCTGTATCATAATTACACTCACCCCGCCCCCACTTGCCCCTCCCACTTGAACCTCCCCCCTACCCCCCACCCCAAACCCTGGTTTGGCTATGGGTGGTTTAATCTCCACATGCCTATGGTGGACAAGTTTGATTCCCATTGGGATCTGCATTCTTTTATTCATACCTAGGGCTTCCATCTTCACATTATCTATGAGACCTGCTTGGATGCTAAGCTAGCTCATTTCACTTAGTGTATCTTATATTAGAGCCTACCTATAAGCATAAGGCTTGTGCACTTAGGAATTTCCTTTCCCACATACCCTTTTTGTGGCCATCTAGAAACACTCCCTCATCTTTTTTGGCACTACTCCAAAGCTCAAAGTGTTTAAATATGGATTCACGACCTCTTCAAGCCCTTCCAACCCAAATTTTTCCAATGGTAACATATCCTTCTTGGAGATAACCCTACCTTGCCTTTTAAATATACCAAGGTCTGGCATACTTTCAAAGTGGAGATTCTATTTTGGTTATGGAAAGAAATAAATGATACAACATTTAACAATGCTTCTTTAGATTGTAATTTTTCTACTCTGAGCAAGGCCTCTATTATTTCTAATGTACTTTTGCAGATACAAGTGAAAGTAAATAAAGTTGCCATTGAGCTTGGCCATCTCCAGGGCCTTCTAACTCATTAGGGAGATGCTCCTTGTGGTATGGAGTGGATTCCTTCGTCTCCACTTAGGGATAACCAATTTGATGATAAATTTGCCATTCTACCTCAAGGTGGGCACCGATGCAATCGATCTCGGCACCACTCTCATAGTCGCACCCCATATCAGCGCATGACCTCTCCTCGGCAGTAGCAAGGGTGGCAACCCCCACCTTTTTCCCTTGCTGAGCAGGATGGTTGGGATGCTCTTTCTCCTCCTCTGCATCTAGATGCTTGGGGGCACCACCTCGACGCTGGTTGGACATGTTGGAAAAGTTTTCCAAACTTTATTTGGCCATTTTTCCTACTCGGCCACAAGAAGATGATATGGACACTACTCAGGGTTCTGGTTGAGAGCCAATTCAAGATGGCAATGACTTTCCAAGCTCATGATAGGGTCCTAATGATATGGATCCTCCGCCATCTGACCTTGCTCTAGTAGCTTAATGTTCTCGCTGATGATGTTTTAATGACTTGTTCCTAGGCAGAGTTTAGTGTTATTTTTATTTTGGTTGTTTCCTGTTCCTAGACTTGGCCTAGTATGATGTTGAGGCATGCTTTCATACCAACTTATTTTTTCTGACTTATTTGTATTATAAATTTTGTTAATAAATAGATATATTTCATCAAAAATATGAACCCATGACCAATTTAGTGAATTTGTATTGCGAAAACCGATGCAATGTCGGTTGGAAAGTGGTGAGCTGGATGACATTGAAAAATCCGCAAGTCAAGTTGTCCAATGTAATTCCAATGCCGTTCCACACACAAGAAAAACGATTCCAGCTAACAGAGGTAAAAGTGGTAAGCTGGATTTTTATTTGGTGACCGGTCAATATCAATGTAATTATCATGCCAACGTAATTTCGTCGTAGTCTCAATGATGCACGTGCCACCAAGGTAAACGCCAAATTAAAACCCGAACTCTCTTGCAAACGTTGACAGTATAGACAGATACCGCTAAACGATCCCTATTGCGATGTGAGAGAGTCGTATTGAACAGGGTTTAGCCGCGATTCCTGATCTAGTCACCAGACTGCTTCCAGATCCACTCCGAATGGCAAAAGGAGGAGCTCGGCAAAATCAATCCAGCAAGCCTAACCGATGCAACACACCAATGGGAAGAGCTTTGCAGATATATTCACCTTTCAATGTAAAACGTAATATATTTTTTATTTTACCGACGATTGCAAAAACTGTGAAAAACCCATATAAATATTGCAGGGAAGGAGGAGCACATGCCACAAAAACCCTTGGATCTGGTAAAAAGACACAAAATTAACATCCACGGATAAAATTCAAATAAATTGAAAACCCGCTAAAGTTTCTGAAAATCCAGAAAAATCTTTTTGAAAAGAGCAAAGAAACTTCTTGTACGGATCTACACAGATTTGTCCCGCGCGTTTTATTTTTTTCGCTTTTAAGCTTCAAATTTTGACTAATTGATTCCTAACGTTTCAGTACCTTCTGAATTCAATGGCATAGGGTAGAAGACCTGAAAATGTACCAGCAAAAGTTTGACTTCTGAAAATGATCAAAACAACTTATAGATCAAGACATAAAAGATCACTCTGCATAAAAATGACTGAATGACAAGCAATGGCCACAAACTCCCATTATGATATCATATTGGAGAGATAAACAGTCTTTATCCAGGTCACATCCGAATACCATTGCCATAGTAGAATCCATTAGACAACACGAGAAGAAAATAGGACTCTCTGAATATAGAATATGAATACAACATAGATAATGAATATGCATACATGTACAAGGGGAGATCAAGGGTATAAATAGCTTGTCAAAGAGCAATCTCTCCTTTACATATTGGTTTTGTTAAAGGTGTCTTGTACAAAAGGTGTTAACACATGTGAGGGGAGTAAACATTAAATGCACACTTCACTACACATCTGCATACACAAACTATATTTAGTAGATAAACTAACTCACAAATAAATATAACATTAGTGCATCTAGAATAATTCTTTAACATAATATTTTTATTTTTTGAGATTAGGCCCAACATAAACTATTCACCTCCACAAAATGGCTCTCCTTTTCATCTTTTTACCCTATATTTGGTATAGTTTATCTACCTCCAATGAATGGTTCTCTTCTTGTTCTTCCATCTCCTTATGGAACAAAATTCCCCTTTTCTTGACCTCCTCCATAGATTTAATACTTCCTATATAATAATTTTTATTATGAATAGATACGCATTACTATTATCCATCCTCCTCCACTAAAATCCTTTTGAGCTCTAATCAATCACTATCCAACACATGTTGGATTTATCTTCTTGTCACTTTTTTCTATATGCAACTCCTCTTTTATGATAACTTCCATTTACTCCTCTAATTTTAACTCCTTCCACTTTATCTCTACAATTATATATAAACTACAATACAAACTTGTTTTGAAACATGAAATCTTAGGGTCCAAGAAGGTGGTTCCTCCATATTCAAATTATAGCCTTGATTTCCACCAAGATTGGGCTCCTAAAAAATTCCATCATTGTACTCGCTTCTTATACTAGTGCTCAATCATTATTTTTTAACTCTTCTCACTTTTTCTACTCTTCATCTTATTTGAATTAACACCTACATGATTGGATTATTCTATCATTACCTCCTTTAGTTCTATGTAAAATGAGTGACATCATTCACCTTTCTAGTGTCTTCCCATTTCTCTTATTATATTATTTTCTTCCACATCTGACTTTTGACTATAAAGTCTCATGTTAACTTGTTCTTTCTATCTCTCATACATACTAACATGATGCATTGAACCATACTTTATCGGCTTTTACTCTATCTTCTTCAGCAACAAACTTACACATAAAACACACACATTAAGAGAAACAATAATTTTGAAAATACTCATTCAAGATCTTTCTCATGCCTCATAGATATGCTATCCAAATCTTATCTGGTGTTCACATTTTCCTATAAAATTCATTCATATGATGGACTCCTAAAGACCTATTCCCAACAACCTCCATGGTTTTTCCCTCCCAATTCTTTACCTAATTTCCTTCTTTACATGCGTGGTATTAAACCACACTTCTCATACAAATTCACTTTCACTTTCTCTACTTTCATTTTTTGCTTAATGGAAACTTGAGTTTATTTGTTGTCCTCAACCTTTCTTCCATGAAAAAGAGAAATAACCAATGTAGTACCTATATCCCTTAAAGACAAGTCAATGCCTTCCAACATGTGGAATATGAAAAATACTTTTCCATCATCAAAGAATAGGTCTCCTTCTTCTAGCGAACAAACTATTACCTCCACATATTATTCCATTAAGATTTCTTCCTCAATGGATTTTTCAAAATGAAATTTCTCTTTATTGAAATCTTAAAAAAAAACATAGGGTTTTTACAGGTAGATCTCACTTTTCCATCGCTTCTTGAAATGATAGACTTGTCTTCACTAACATATTTGAGAAGCTCACCTATAAACTTCTTATTCCCCTTGCCTTTCAAGGATATTTTATACTTCTCTCTCTCAAATCTCAATTCTTGGCTCTTCTTCCACAATTATTTCTACAAATTTGGGTACACAACATGACCCATGAGTTTGGAAACTAAATATATGTTCCCAATTATTCAACTTTTTCTTTCCTTTCTATTATCTATTCTTTTGAAGATCTCTCCAATTCATACAGGGATGTCCACATAGCTTCCTGCATGCAATGTTTATCCTTATGGGATATAGAATGTTTCCCTTTTCAAATAAAATTTATAGCTCAAAAACTCATTTACAAGCTTATTTAGGCTCTATTTAGCACAAAACATATTAAGATTTCCGTTGGACTTACCTCTTTTTTCATCGTGATCTTGACTTGCTCTTTCTTTAGTCCTTTCTAAACTCACCCCTTCCCTTGCTTCCCTTGTTATATTGATCTAATTGAATTCCTAGTTTTTGCTCAATGGTTATCAAAGTTTAAGAGGTTTCCAATTTGTTTTATTGTAACTACATTTTCTCAAGATTTTTCTCCTAGCAAAAGCAAAAAGAATACAAGACAAAGGAACATTTAGAATTAGTAAAATTATTACAATACAATGCAATGTGAAGCTTGTATAATAACAATCAGAGAAATAATGGAAAAGATAGAAGCCAAAGGCAACATTCAAAATTACTAATATTATCACTCCTTATTTATGAAGTGTGAAGCTTTTATAGTAGCAGTCAAAGAAAGAAAAAAAAAAAGATGCAAGGCAAAAGAAACGTTCATAATTAGTAAATTTATCATCTAGTACCATGCAACACAAATTGATAGATGATGGATAGGCATTAATATCTTGATCATTACCCTCTCGTTCCCCAAACTCATCTCTTCTCTTATTTTCATAGTTATATTAGTGTAATTGAATGCTTAATATTTATTTAATACTTATTAAAGTTTTAAAAATTACCATGAGATTTTATTGCCACTATGATTTGTCAAGATTTCTCTTCTTGTAAGGGCTTTGTATTTCATCTCATTTCTATGTTGAACAACTATTCAAAATTTAAGATCATGTATACATGCACATCAGAAAAAAATAAAAACAAATTCTACCATTTATGTTGTACTGACTACTACTTCCAATTCGACTCTACTTCTTCTACTGTAATGGCATTTGCATTGCGCCGCCTCCATGTATTTGCTTCTTTATAAAAACAACTATTTATACCTACTACTAATATATTTGATTTGCCAAGATCCGAGATAGCTTTCTAGAAAAGAACAATTACTTTATGAATCAAATAAAAAATCAAAGGTATATGTTTATATGACCTGCTCTGTACAACACTTGCTTTAGCCTTCACTGAAACATAGAGCTAATTTGTGGTCCGGCTTCAAACAGAGATTTTAAACAGAAATATGACTTTGTTTATTAACCATTTATACATTCACAAATTTACAATCGATGCCCTTCTTCACTAGACTTGCCTGATCTCTATATGCTGATGGGATGGGCGATAGCCGCATATCTGCGCTTTAGAAATCGGCGTTGAAGCTTCATCTTTTGCACAACATAAGCGAAGACTCTTCTCAATTTGGAATCCTCCGCCTAATGCCACCTCCCTTTCAAGATGACAGCAATAGCTTTCATAAACATTTACTGTCACTTGCAATTTGAAGCCCAGAAGAAAAAGCAATTCCATCTCCAATCTATTAATTTCTTCGATGCTGAAGCCTCCAACTCTGGCATAGTAGGAATTCTTGTAGTTCCTGTGCATAGACAATTGTACTATTAGGATTAGTAGCTGAATTGATAAAAACTAAAACGTTAAACTTTTGAATTGATCGGACACCGATTTGAAAGGTACTTACATGTCTTCGATGAATTTGGAGGCAACCATTACAGTGGTAATGAGAAGACGATGGACGTTGAGAGAAGTAATTCTGAAATGGGGATGTATTTGAGTAAGACGATCGATGTAAGCATATGCCACTACAAATATCGAAGGTCTGCAATGGATGTATCTGAAAATCCTTTCCAAATACTGTTCTATGCTCATGTCAGGCACCTTCGCTCCATCGAAGGCATCGTATTTACCTTGGCTAAAAGTAGGGCTGCATAAGTACAGTGCTGCTCCTCTCTCATTCCTTCTCAAAACTCTCTCTACAAGCGATGATAAAACTGATAGCACGCAGGGAACCGGGGGAGGCCATGTTTGTTCTGCGTTGTCGAAAGAATAGAGATCGGACCGAATTCTTCTTGGAGAGATGGAATTCCTGCTAAAAGAATCCATGTTTAAAAAGGGTCTTCCTAATCTAAAATAGTCAGTCCCCAACTGTATGGATCTGCGCTTCTTTTATTTGGAATTGGCTTTCTGTTGAAGCTCTTCCGCTTTACAGTGGCAAAGGCCATGAACAATATCATTCTATATAATGTTATAGGTGATTTAAATAAAATGAGTGGATAATTCAGAGGAAGGTGCGCAATGATTTTGTCGATTTCTTTCAAGTACAGATTGTCCCCTACTAGTAACTACCACACACGTTCGTCTATTACAGGTGGCTCGCTCCGTGGGAAGAATCTTATCAATTTGCCCATGCACTCATTTCTGGGCTCACACTGGTGATTTTTCTTTGTTCTACTTTAAGTTGCCGACGTCGACATGTCTGCCGATTTCTCGACAAACTTTGTCACAGCCGAATTAACAAGGAATAGACAAATCGTTTAAAATAAAATGGGCATCTACATGATGAATTAAGATTTATTTAATCTGGTTGAATTAATGTCTACCTTTAAATGTTCATGGAATACAATGGGGTCATGCATCGCTCTCAAGATTCGTCCTGTTTGCATTCAAGCGGGTCAATTTAGAGAATACAAATAAAATAGTAAGCAGGCGTGCAAGCATCGTCTTACCTACCTTTTGGGAGTAACTGGCAACTACAGTGACAACGATCTGCCCGTCCTCCGCCATCTCGCTAGTTGAAAGAAAGAAAAAACTAATGCACTCACTTACCTACTCTAACCTAGGTAGTCAAACTCTCCAATACCATGGAGTGAGTTGGCCATTTGTTCACATTTATGCTTTATTTATTTTCGACCAACATTTATTTATTTACCTTTATATTAGAAGTTGAGTAAATGTTGGATTCATGGATCAATACGATTACAAATCAAAGAGTTTGTATAGCGCTTGTTTAACTGGAAGAATAAGGTAGCTGAAAGATGTCAATGGGATGAGTGCAATCCAAAAATATCAAAACAAAAAAATCATTGAGAAATTAATGGGAGGTTCATTTACAAGAGTTTGTGGACAATTTCATTTACTTTGGGTGTTAGAAGACAGAGCATTAAGGGTAAGAATCAATCTTGCACCATTTAGAACTATGGAATTGGATTTTTGAGCACATTTGTTTTGTGTTTTACAACTTACCTTATTTTATGACAACACCACACACAAAGAAGATTAAAGAAGTATTAGGAAAAAAACAACACATCTTCAAGGTCGACCATGATCAAAAATTGATGGAAAGATAGTTTCAGTCATCTCCTATAGGTCAATTTACTTTTTTATAGGATGCTAAAGAAACTTCCAATTAATGTAGGCAATAATTTTGAAATGCCATGTCTACATTAATTAGGAATTACAAAATCACTACTAAATGCAAAGGATAATTTTTAAATTATGGGTTTGGATTTATCAATAGTTTCAAAACTATTGTGATGGTTTTGTAGCCATTGATATACTATAAATAGAGGTTTCATCTACATTGAAAGCATGAACAAAATAATTGTGTATAATAAGAAAGCATTGTGTGTATTTTTTCAAAGCAGAGGGAGCTCAAATATTTGGGCATGATGTTAGTGTGAGGCAAAAAAATATTCAAATCAATTTTGGAGGAGAATTGGGAATCAGTCAGATAAATAGGTAAAGTTATAAAATATGTTGGAAAATGTCTTATCTTTTCATAGATCTTTACAATGCTAATTATGCACAAGATAGGTGTTGTGTAAGGTGTTTTACACAAGCACTATTGAGGTGGAGATTTCCTACAAAAGTTTATCAAGGTTATTAGTGTGCGAACTTGATGTTAGACATGTGCATGACACTCAACATAGTTTCATTACACTATGGAAAGTTATGAAGTGGAATGTAATAGTTGAGTCACAATGAAGTGTTGCAAGGGTATACATGTAAAATGTAAAGAAATGATGCCTATCTTAAGGTCTTTCAAGAAATTATCTAATTTTATGACCCCAACTAAAAACGTGCTAGCAACATCTTGGTTGTGATTTTACATGGATCTATTCAAGAGCATTACATGTCAATTACTTGGCTTAATATTTAGTAAATGTAGATTCCCCACTATTTAGATGCTAAATATGAATGTTGAGTAAAGGTATGGTAATTCTATAGAAGGAGTGTGCAACAGAGTATTGAATGTTGGATATACATAATTATGTGTGCATTATAATATACATTAAAGTATTTTATAAAAGGTATAGATCCATCCAAATTTAATGAAACCGAATACTATCAAGACAAGAAAATACTAGTAGGAAAAGCTTTTAAAATATTGAACTATATTGATTCATATTGAATGATTCAAATAATTCCAAACCATGTGTAAGTAAGATTCAACTCAGAATTGGAGTTAACATGCAAAATTTAGAACCCTAAAAAAATTTAAAACTTGACCTATTATTTTTAACATCTACTACTTTTAGTAAGTTTTTCATTCAAGTATGCAAAGCTATAAAAATATCCAAAAATAAACTAAACACTAAAATTAAATTATTAGACAAATATCAATTCAAGTTCAAGTCTGGTTACAAAAAATATACAATTTATTAAAACAGAAAAATATCAAAAAAATATAAAACTGCAATTTTGGACCCTCAAATGGTCATGTATGGCCTCCAAAATATATCAAAAGCATCCATAACTAGATAGGTCCCATTATGGCTGCACCAAACCTTTGGAGATAGTCATTTTGGCATGAAAATGGAATAAAACAAAGATACGGATCAAAAGTTATGGCCTCCGTATGTTTTGCCTCTTTTTC
>JARHVA010000422.1:3832500-3855000 GCA_037957365.1 Torreya grandis | reverse complement strand
TGCAACACCACTCAAAGGTGGTAAATGTTGTTTCTCCCTTATTTGGGCCATCTTGGTCATATATATTAGTAATTTATTTAGGATGGGTATTATTTATACTCTTGGTCAGCTATTTTTGGCCAAGAGAAGGTCCATTTCTCCTAATGTTCTTTTAGTTGGACTCCTTTATAATCCTAGTAAGTTATTTTTTACTAGGGGAGACCCAGATCTCCCAATGTGTCTGAGGCTGGTACCCACACCAATTATTAAATGTGGTCTTACTTTAATATAAACATATATAAAAATTAAAAATTGTGTAATCAAATAAAATAAATTTAACATTTGTCTAAGTGTAAATTAAGGAACCTAAAAAAAATATCAAGAGAAATAAAATCCAATAGGCCAAGATTCTAAATAATAACCAGTATTTATTAATATTGAATGATTTTAAATAATTAAAAAACCAAACCATGATTAAATAATCCTCAAGTCATAATTATATTTTACATGCAAAACAATTTTTTTTTTAAAAACTTCTACTTTTAGTAGCTGTGATATTTAGTAAGTTTTGCATACAAGCACAAAAAACTCTAAAAATCTTCCAAGATAATATAAATACTAAAATTATCCTATGGGATGAAATTCCATTAAATTTAACATCTGGTCTTAAAAATATGTAATTTTTCAAAATAGAAAATTCTCAAAAAAATAATTAAACATTAATTTTAGACCCTAAAATTATCACATATGGCCTCCAAAAAATATCAAAACCAACTACAAGTGGAAAGGGTAGCTTAGGATAGAAAGAAACTTTTCAATATGTTTTTTTTGTAATGTGTAAGAGATCAAATAGAGCTATGGGTCAAAATCTATGGCCTGTAGAAGATTAGCTTATTTTTTCTACATCATTCTACTCTAGTTGAAAACAACTCAATTCCTGTGAGTTGCCTTGATTGTACTTTTACCATTTCTCTTTGTCAATATTATTCAAATCCTATTCTAAAATATAAGTTTTTTATTCTTGCTTCAATCCTTCCCACTACACTAAATACATGTTATAATTCCCTTGCCTTGTGCTCAATATCTTCATATCCAAAACTTACACTATTTTTTTCTTCTTCTTCTTTAGCACCTATTGCTACCAATTTACTTATTAATCTTCATCACCTTCATCATATTTTCCATGGAATTCATATAAATATAAAACATTAAATACTGAATAAATATCAAAATTCTATGGTAAACTCACCTCATAAGCATTATGCTTAATTTTTTTCACAATTCTACATTATCCAAATTTAATGTACTTCAACTTGTTGTATGTACCTTTTGAAAATCTTTCTTTCCTCAAGTAAACCATTACCAACTCTTCTTCTTAAAATCCCTTGGATCTTCTGACATCTACTAATGATTTATATTTCTCATTGCTTTCTTGCAACTTTATTCTTACTCACAATTGTTGTATATGTTGTACAAATGCTTCTACATCATCACTAATTAACTTTGCAATTGGTAATTATATCAAATCTAAAATACACATAGGATTTATACCATAAACAATTTGAAATGATGACTTTCCTATTGATCTATTCGCTAAACTATTATATACAAATTGAGCTTGTGGTAAACTCAAGTCCCATTTCTTGGGCTTCTTTCCTACTATGCATATCAATAACTTTTCCAATTTCCTATTCATAATTGTTGTCTATCTATCTATTTTTGGGTGATATACACTATTTAATTGTAGCTTAGTACCCATATTCTTCCATAAGGTCCTCTACAAATGACTTATAAATTTCTTGTCCCTGTCTGAAGTAATGCTTTTTAGAACACCATGCAATCTCATAATGTCCTTAAAAAATAATCTTGCAACTCTATTGGCATCATTAACTTTCTTACATGAAATGGAATGAACCATTTTAGAAAATATGTCTACAATAACAAAAATAGAATCATTACCTCTCTATGTATTTGGTATTCCCAACACAAAATTTACAGTCGAATACATCCATGGTCCTCTTGAAACTGTTAATGGTATGTATAGTCTAATATTTTATGCATGCCCTTTAGCCACATGACGTATTCTACACCATAAAACATATATTGTCACATCCCTCTTCATCTTTTCCCAAAAATACTTTTACTTCATCAAATCTATTGTCTTCACCTTACTAAAATATCCAACCAAACTGCCACTATATAATTCTCTTATTATATTGTCTTGTAGAGACCTAACTAGAATGCATAATTATCTCCATTTGAAGAGATAACCTTCATATATAATATACTCATCATGAATAGTATCTATCCTACCTATTTTAGAATTCTTGCACTACTCAACTACCTTGCCAAATATAGATCAATATCATATAATTCTTTGATAGCTTCAAATCTAACTACTTCACTCATCATAGTAGTTAATAATGCTACTCTCATACTCAATACATCTATTACCTGATTTTGTTTTCTTGATTTATGTTTCAACACAAAAGTATAACCCTATAAGAAATAAACCCACTTTTCATGCCTATTATTCAACTTATGTTATGTATTCACATATCTCAAAGCCTCATGACATGTAAATATGATAAACTCCTTAGACACTAGGTAATGCCTCTAATATCTTAATTCTTGAACAATTGCATAAAACTGAAAATCATAAGTAGAATACTTTGATATTACATTATTCAATTTCTCAGTGAAATATTGTGTTATATTTCTTTCTTAACTCAGCATAAAACCAATCCCTCAAATGAAGAATCACAATCAACCTCAAACACTTTATTTAATTTTGTAATGCTAAAATTGGTCTTTATATAGTCTTCTTAAAAAATTCAAGGCTTTTTGTGTCTTCTCTAGTCCATGCAAATTCCTTCCCTCTCATGCAATCTACTATTGGTGCCATAATACTACAAAAAAAATTAATAAGTTTTTTGTAAAAATTTGATAAACCATAGAAACCTCTTACCTCTATAATACTTTTTGGAATAGGCCACACAATAGTTCCTTTATCATTTCTTCATCCACTCTCACCCCATCTACTAAAACTACAAATCCTAAAAATACCAAACTATTCTATGTAAACTGGCACTTATTCAAATTTACATATAACTTCTCCTTTCTTAACAAAGCTAGTACCATTATCAAATGTTAAAGTGTTCTTGTTTAGTCTTATTGAATATCAAAATAAACAACCATAAACTTACCTATATATTCTCATAGAACTGTATTCATCACCCACATAAATGTCTTAGGTGCATTAGATAATCCGAATGGCATCACCATCCACTCATTTAAGTCATCCATAGTCTTGAATGTAGTTTTCCACTCATCTCCTTCATGAATTTGAATATGATAATAACCACTCCTTATATCAATCCTAGTAAAATATTTTATTCATACAAACACATCCATCATATTACCTAAATGAGGTATAGGAAACTTATACTTGATTGCATTTGTATTAATTCCTCTACTATCCAAACACATTCTCTATCCTTCATCTTTATTTGGATTTAGAAACATTGGTGTTTCACATAGACTCATACTCTCCCTTATCACCTTATTTCTTAGTGATTTAGTAATCTATTTATTTAATTTTGCATGTTCTGTTGGACTCATCTTATAAGCTACTTGATTGGGTAGAGATGATCCTAAAATCAAATCAATATGATGTTAAATATCTCTCTTTGGTGGTAAACCATTTGGTAACTCATCAATCTTAATATCTACATATTTTTTCAAGACTCTTATTGTTTTTGTTGGTATTTATACCATTTTTGTGTCTTCATTCTTTGTTACTAATACATAACAACAAGCTACCATCTTCATATCTTAGATAAATTCTTTAGTATGCAGTATTCTTTCTGCCTTCTCTTTCTCTTTAAGAGGTAACCAAACCACCTTTCTAAAAACTATACATTTTCTTTGTTGCATCATGAATTACTTTCCTGTCAAATTACCATGGTCTTTCTAATAACACATGGCCTGCATCTATCATAATAACATCAAAATATATTTCATCATTATAACTTTTTTCTATATAAAACATGATTAAGCACCTTTTATCTAATGTAACTTCATTCCTTTTTTAAACTATGAAATTTGATAAAGATCAGGATGCATTTCACATTGCAAGTTTAGTTTCTCTATCATTTCTTTATAAACCATATTTTCACAACTACCACCATCTATAATTACTTTGCATACCTTTCCACTTGAAGTACATCTTGTTCAAAAAATATTTTATCATAGCCATACATCACCACCTTTTTTTATTTTTCACTCATTCCTTTCTTGAAATGATCAATATTCTTCTCATCATGAGATTGTCTCCAACATCTGTTAGTGCAATTTCAATATTTTACTCTTTTATCTCAACCTCAACTAGATTCACTCTAGGGTGATCCTCTTGAATCCTTTCTTGATCTTGATAGTGTGGATAATCAAATGTTTTATGCCCTTCTTCTCCACATCTATAACAAATATAAAATTTGTGCTAATTTTAAAACCATCCTATAGAACCACTGTAACCTCATCCTCTATGAAATCATCTTCCCCATTATTGGTATTGAAATATTTGTCTATGATCATCTTGCCTTTTTGCACCACATGATGATTCACCTCTATTGGTATTAGGCCCACCTCTAGTGTTATTAAACCCACATCATCCCCTTACTCGAGGGGGTCTACCTCTTTTTAGACAAAGAGTCGTTCTTCTAAAATTTTGTTTATTTTATTTTTCTTCTATCTTCAAAGCTAATTGAAAAGCCTCCTCTATGCAAATTATTTTATGCATGATTAATCAATCTTAAATAGTAAATTTCAAACCATTTACATGTCTTGCAGTCCTATACTCTTTTGTTTTATCATGCTTCACTTGTATGGAAAGTTTATAAAATTCATATGTATACTCTTGTATACTATGATCTTTTTACCTCAAATTTTGAAATCTTTTATATAAGGTTTGTGCATAATCCACAAAAATAAATTTATCCCTCAGCGTCTTCTCCATCTTTATCCATGAAATAATATTCTCTTTACCTTTTCTTTTTCTCTCTTTCTATAAGTGATCCCACCAAATCATTGCATGACCTTTCAATTTCATACATGCAAATTTTATCTTCTTATATTCTCTCATAGTCTTTCACTCAAAGAACTTCTCCATGCTATTCATCCAATCTATCAACACCTCTAGTTTTAAACTTCCTTCATAATATGGACCATAAATTTTGATTCCTTCATTTCTTCCTTAAAAATCTTGATCCATCATCTCTCCCATCGATGGTGTCTGATCTTATTATTTTTCTTCTTACAAAATTTATTTGTCATGATCTATATCTTCCTCATCACCACTTTATCTTCTTATCTAGGTGGTGATAAACTTAGTTAATTGTTCCACTTGCCTTTACAACTCTTGTATAGTTTGGTTCATATTTACAATAGCTCCTCATCTTATCACCATTTTTTACTTTTCTAATATTCAAACTTATTCTGATACTAAATAATAAACCATAAAAAACTATCTAGATAAATCTAATAGGCTAAGATTCAGAATAATAACCAATATTGATTTATATTAAATGATTTGAAATAATTACAAATTCAAACCATGCTTAAATAATATTCAACTTGGAATTAGAGTTGACATAATTTTTTTAAAGAAACTAAAACATTTTTTAGTAGCTACTAATTTTAGTAAGTTTTGCATAAAAGCACAAATATCTCTAAAAATCTCTTGAAATAAACTAAACACTAAAATTAGCCTATGGGATAAAATTCAACTACATCTAATGTCTGCTCCTAAAAATATACAATTTTTAAAAATATAAAAATTTTCTAAAAAATCATTAAATGGTAATTTTATACTCTCAGATGATCACATATGGCCTCTAAAAATATCAAAAATAACTCTAAGGGGATAGATCAGCGTAAAACAATAATGAACTATTTTAGACAGTTGTTTTGGTGCATGGAAGAGCCAAAACGGAGCTATGGGTCAAACGTTATGGCCTCCAGAAGATTGGATTATTGTCTATACATAATAAATATAAAATTATATCATGATGTAAGCTCATATGTAACTCTAAGATATCTTGAGCACTAAGGGGTAAATAATATAAATAAATTTAGGAACATGACGTCCTTGGATTTGAGAGGGTTAAGTAAAAATGGTGAAAATTATATGCCTTGTTGTATACAAAATGTAAGTAATGAAGGTAAAAATAATAGTATATTTTAATATGGAAAGGCTATAAGTACATTAGGTACAAATAATAATATTCTTCAATGTAGAGAAGATACAATTAGTGAACATACAAACAATAATACTTTTGATCTATGAAATATATAATCAAATTAGAAATTAGTGTATCATGCCTATAATGTGAAATGTATAATTGATTATGCTCAACCATAAAATTTACAAGTAGATGCACATGATAAAGACAATGAAAAAATAAGAAATAAGAATACCAAAAACATAAATAAATATTACTGTACATAATATAGATTATGGAATCAATCATATTAACTTGGTTTTAAAATAATTAATTAATTTAAACACACTAAGGTAGATTATATCATGTTACACTTAATAAATATATCCACCAATATTATACACAAAGTATACAAGTGAAACAATGCCATGTAAATTCACAAGATAGGAAATGTCAGATAGAGAAAATTAGTTAGGTGATGTCACACTGAGTAAAAAAGACAAATAAGAGAAGAAAATACAATTAAAATGTGTCATATAATATATAATTATATCATAATCCATTTAAAAGGTATGAAATACATGTATATTATCACATACATGTAGGAATAGCAAAAAACAAATGAAAAAGAAGAGGCATGCACACACTGGGATGAAATGCCTTGATAATAATGGTGTTATCATAACAATAATTATTATTTTTTATTTTGGTATGAGAAGTAATGATGAAATTAAAAGGTTTTATTAAAAAAAACTCAAAAATAAATATAAATAAAGAGGACACAAAAATAATATACAAATCACAAGTGAAACTAGAGAAAAATTCCTGTAGACAAAGAAAATATAAATTTTTTAAAATAATAAGGTACATAAAAATTAGAAAATATAGAGGTGAAAATTTAAAAAAATGGAAATATTGAAATATCAAAGATAGAACAATATGTAATAAACCTAGATTAAAAAAAATCCAAAAATGCATATGGAAAATAGAGAAAAAATTTAAAAGTGTAGAGAAACAAGCAAATAGAGAATAAAATTATATACAAAATTAAAACATTTAGTTTAGGCACATCTTGTTAAAAATCAAGGATGGGAAATAAAACCATCTCCCTGTTCATATTTTGTATAAGCAAATGCAAGCATGTCTTGAAGGTCAAGATTTCAATTTCTTGGAACTTATGAGCCCAAGAAGACTAATGCATCATCATTATATCCATCTAAAAACTAATAAGTATCATAATTAAAATCATTTACATTGTTAATATCTTTGTTACAATGAATTAAATTATCTTCAGTAAAAGTTCATTTTTGTTTTATTTAAATGGTAGTCATATAATGATTATATACTTAGTATGTAATTTTATCTTGGATATGCATATAAGTTTGATCTATTTTACTTTGACTTATGGATGAGTAGGTACCTATAATTCAAGTGCAAATGGTTGAGGTCACATGATTCTATTTTCTACTTGATATTTAGGAAACATCTCATGTTGCACTTATATAGGAGGTTCATAAGTAATGTTTTGAATAATGGTCAATTTATTATCATGAAAAAATTTAAAATATTTCTTAAGATTTGATGATATTAATTTCAATTTATTAGGCTGAGGTCATCCAAAAAATACAAGATATGTTCATTATTTGTATCTCTATTAAACATGACTAATACTATCATAGGATCAATAATGACATGTAAAGTAATGCTAAAAAGATGCATCTTAGTTATGCCATATTATCATCCTCTCTATGTGTGTGTGTGTGTGTGTGGGGGTAATAAATTGCTTGATATATACCATTCTCTACCATAATTATATTTTTAAAATAAAATATCTATTCATGAAATCATGTGTGTGTGCGTGTGTGTGCGCGCGCGCGCACACACACACACACACACACACACACACACACACACACACACACACACACACACACACACACACACACACACACACACACACACACACACATGCATCCATGAATTATATGAGGATAAAAAACATGTGAAACTTTATTCAAAGTTATCATATAAACATCATATTGGGTTTTAAATTGAGTAGGATAATTTGTTAGAGGGATGGAAAATATTTTTTGATGCTAATTATGTTTTGAAATTTATTCCTTAAAAGTCATTTTGTGACCTTGTATATGGAACTTGTTTTTGTCTATCAAGTCTTGGATCCTATGACTTATGTTTATGCACATGTTTGTATGATGTTTGGAGAGTCTATGAAGTTAGGAATATGCACTAACAACATGTTTTTTTAGGAATTAGTTGTGGCGAGTTCCATTCTCTTTGGGGAGGTGAAGATATAATATTGTATTCAAGTAAGTACCCAATTAAATGATTAGGAATCTCAATTGAAAATTTTAACTTTATTTTGTCTTTTTATTGTGATAAACTATTTAATGGTTGGTATGAAAAAAAATCATTACATACTTGACCCCATTTTTAGGTTGGAAATTATTATCATTATCCTTATCTTGAATTGATGATTTATTATGATATTGAGATCCATTAGAGGTAGGATGAGTATATCCATACTTGAGCATGTTGATATCTAAAATATTAATATATTAGTTTTTAAATACATGAAAATTTAAATTTAAAAAATAAAAATATTTTATTATTAATTTATCTTAAATGGGATAGAGGAAATTCTAATATAATACATTTTAAAATTCACTATTAGGTATTTATGAGTCATTTTGGTAAGCATAAATTTAAATAAAAAATAGAGTCATTGACCTTCTCATTATGTCCTATTTTAATTTGAGCAAACTATTAAAACATTGACTTCAAACTTATTTCGATTGAAAAATGAGCTATAAAACTATTGATCAAAGAAATGAAATTATATATATATATATTATTTTTAATTGATGGTAGATTACCTCCCATATCATTTGGCCACTTATTAGATTTCTCACCTAAATAATAATAATAATAATAATAATAATAATAATAATAATAATAATAATAATAATAATAATAATAATAATAATAATAATAATAATAATAATAATAAACTTCATTTTATTTGCCAAAAATTATCATTAAAATCATGATGATTTCCATCATTTATATTTTCATCAACTTCCTTTATAAATAAAGAGCATAAATCTCATTAACAATTTTTATTTTATTTCTCAAATTGACACTATTACAAGTCAAAGGAATCTTAAAAAAATTGAACTAGTATGAAAATTAGTATAATACTTTACTAAATATGGGCTTTGATATAATAAAATACTTAGTGGCATAATATGTAATGATAGAGAGCATATAAACAATGGTTTTAAACATTTAAAAAAATCCAAGGTTAATGACATACAAAATAGTAAGCAAAATCGTATATTAATTAAATTTAAAAATAACAAGATTTAACCTTAGAAAGGAATGAAGCATGTAATATGGTAAATATAACCCTTCAACATGTAATAGGGCGAGGTTTTATCAAAACATGGAATACAAAAGGTTGGGTGAAAGAAGGCACGTGTTAATCTATTTATTTTGATGAAATATGCACAACAATCAAGAGACATTACATTGATTATAAAAATAAGAGGTGATTAAAATTGTAAGGATATCACAAAGAAATAGAAAATAAATTAGACTTAATATAAAGTAAAAAAATGTTAATCATAGCATAAATGTAAATAATTATACATCTAAAAAAATATATTAATATTATATAAAATAACTATTTAAAAAGAAATAAGATGTCTGTACATATGTATTTATTATAATAGTCATTATTTATCATATTCTTATTGAATTATACTTCTATAGATATTATTTCACATACATATTAGATATGATTATACACATGAAGTGATTTTCATCAATAGTGCATATTTTATAGTTTTTTATTTTATAATAAATTTGTTATATTTTTTATTATTAATAACATTTTAAAAGTGTAATTGAAGTGTTTGTTATATATCTAATTTATATTTTATCATTCATTAATTTTTTAAAAATATATTTAACATATCTTTTGTTGTTACTAATTTTTCCTACATGTAGTTGGTATGCCTACAACATGTTTAATGCACTTCTTATCATACATATACAATACTTTCATGCTAATCTTATTATATTTGCATTTTATCTTAAAGTTATTATTATTATTATAATGTTTACACTCTCTGTGATGTGTTTTATCATGTTTACATTGTGTCTAATATGTGTTTTATCATGTTTACATTGAGTCTAAATGTGATTCATGTGATACTAATATCATATTATTTTTTTACTTTTATGCTCTCATTATCTATATCGTGAAAAAAAATTATTTCACAAGTTTATGTTACTATGATTTTTATTAAATCTAATATTTTTAACTATTATATCTTATGAGGAAATCGTTATACTTCACAAACCATGAATCTATATAGGACTTATTGCTCTTATTATACATTTATCATATGAAATTTTGATATTAAAATATTTATTTATTACCTATATTCTTCCAAGACAACATTTTAATATATTATGCAACATTTATTATATATCACCTAGTCCTATATATTGTGCATCTAATCCATTTTTACAAGGTTTTCTTAAATCTCAAAATGGGGAATGTATCTTCATCATATTTAGAAGCATCATTTTGGAGATATGTATTACCATATTGAACATCATGGATTTGGAGGCAAACGAATAACATGGCCAACTTCAGTTTTAAGGGAATAAAATTTAATTCAATTAAGAAGACCTATATTTAATAAGGTTTTTTTTAAATTTTGATTGAATTATTAATGTTAATATAAATTGTATTTATATATAAGTTTATATTAATATAGAAACCTGAATTTAATAAATTGGTTAAATCAATTAAGTTTTATATAAAATTAAGATGTTTTTTTATTTTTTTAATTATAATAAATATTCATTATTTAGTATTAAATTATATATATATATAATTATATTGTAATTTTTTTGGTAGCTTTAGGAATACATAATTTGGTATTCATACTATTTTTTTTTTTTTTTAATAATTTGTTATGTGTATGTTTGCGCATGCACACATATTTTAAAGTAGAGAAAATAAAGACATTTAAAAATAGTTTCAGAATATTATTTAATGTTAATTAATATTAATTAAGTATTTTTTTCATATCTCATAAGTCTTAACTACTAAAGTTCAATGTAAGTATTCATAATATTTAATTAAAATTTAATTATTATTTATAAGTAAACGAATATTATAATTTATTTAGAAAAAAAACATCTAATTTTTTATTTTTTTTAAAAAATCTATCAACATTCATGGATATTTAGGAGATTAAACAAATTGAGTGTTCATCATTTCTTTGAAACTAATATTTCTTGTACAAGGCTTTGGATACCTATGATTAACTTTACATGTCACTCCAATGATTTATAATCATATTAATTATTATCTTTAATATATATTTTTTTAATTGGTTTCCACTACTTATAAGCGAAACAAATAGCCAAACAGTTGTACTAGATTAATGTTAATTAATTTAGTTTTCAATCCTTGAGGCTTTGCCTATTCCCAGGCAAGCTCTGTCAAAAATAATTAAAAAATTACCGGTTCCTCTTTTGAGGTATCTGTTTACTACAGTTTTTGTGATACAATTTTTCATATTAGGAGTGTTTCTCTATTATGGTTCATTATATATAAACAAATATATATTTAGATGCATATAGTCTATTAAATTTTTCATCTGTAACCATTTACGACCTACTAGAATTTTTGTCATCGTATAGTGTTAAAAAAAAAAGTGAAGAAGAAGAAGAAGTAGCCTGTCAATTTCCAGGCCCGGAATCGAAAGTGCGAATGACAATAAACACGAAATGAATAATATGAACTTAACACAATGCTAAACGACACTAAATAAAATGTGCTTTCACTACCACCGCCAAAACATTACAGGTTGAAATGTCAGGAAGAAAGAATTCGTCCTGACATTGAAGATTCGTCCTCATCTCCATCAAATCAGAGAATAGCAAAGTAAAATAAGAAAACATTTTTTTAACTTCTACTAAACAAATGTTAATCCTGGAAATTTCAGAAAACAACGAGCAGCGTTGCTGGCTAACAGCCACGTTGTTTTATAAGGGAAGGGAGGAATCTCCAGCATCCATTATACTAAAATTCTTCTCTACGTGAATGTCGACGGCCGAGTGAAATGGTCCCCAACAATCTTGGCCTCTAATCCCGTTAATAAAACAAAAATTTAAGGGAGTCGATCCAGTTTTTTTGGTAATTTTCCATTGTTTTATTTGATGGTTTCGACAGCACCAGATGCCAGCCGGCGGAAAGGCAGAAAATCGACAAAAACTAGATTGGAACAGATAAGCTGAAATACTCAAAATAAAATGTGACGAAACGACAAAATTTTGTGTTTAGGTTTCTTCCGGTCGTTCTTCAAGTGAATGACTAGCACCAACTAAGTTAATGGCGATCAGGATAATAGGCTTTTTTAATATCTCAGTTGAGAATTTCGCTTTTTTGTTTTTCAGCACCTTAATCACTCTGCCAAATGACAATGAGCATTGCGCTATTAAGGTTTAATTTGTTTTAGGGTTTGTAGGTTTTTATCATGACCCTACACTAATACGAACATGGATCACCGACTTGTGTTACTCAAAAACAAAATATTCTTTTTCTTTACACTTATGTAAATTGCATATTCTCATATCCCAATAAACATGCCAATGAAATTTATCACACTAATACGCAATGTCTATGTTACACCTTTATCCATAATAAATCTTACTAGATTAATATCAATGGATTATCGAGTTAAACATTCAAACATTAGGTTATGATCCTTAATCATGTGAATTATGGGCCTAGAATATATGACTGATTCTATTTTTAATAAATTTTATAATTAAACCACACCAGTTGATATAGAAACACCCTAAGGGTTAGTTTCTAACATGCCTAAAAAAACTCCCTAAGCTACTTATATATTGGCTTGTGCCCACTCCATAAGCATAATTAGGGCCACTATAGTTTTTTGAAAAACTTGGAGAGTTTACCTATCCATAACATGAATTGGATATATAATATTCATTAAGCTAATGGTCACTAAATAATGTAAAGAAATAATTATTGAATGGGACCACCTCTAACAAAGATACTCGTATTTCCAACACCATGTCTATACACACCTTGTTTTCCCATATCTAAAAAAACTATACAAAGAATCTAATATATTTATTTTTTCTCATAGATATCAGGTTATTTTTAAGGCTAGGATTGTAAAAATTTTGTGGGAGATTCTTTATCTTCACGTATTGAAACATCAACTTTAATCTCCCTCTTCTCACAACCCTATAGGTTGAATTTTCTATGATAAAAAAATCAGCACCACCATACTCTTAATGTTCATGAAATATCTCCCTCATAGGTGTTTTAAGATAGGGCACTCTAAATTCAATCATTTAGGCATTTTTGCATTTGTGTGAGGTTGAGGATAAAAATTATGCATCACTATACTTATCCCCATTACTATAAACCTTCTCATTTAAGGATTATGTACTATCAGCATTTTACACATTTCCCACTTTAAAATAATATAAATGATATGTCTTTTAAGAGATCCAACACTTATTCATAGATATATTTTAAGTATTATATTTACTTCTAGACTTTGGGCACTTATAGCTAATATTCCAATTGCCTCTTTCTACTATTAGACCTCATATGGACAAGGTATTATTTTCTTAATATTTAGATAGACATGTTGTCATAGCCTTATATAATGTATCTACAACTAAATATTTCACTTTTAGCTCAAATTTAGTACTAGTGATTACCATCACAAGATTATCCCATAAGTATCGTAAAACACACAATATCTTGATACATATTTCTTCATCATCCATTTTGGACTTCATGAATGATTATAAACATAGAATAGTGTTTAAGGTATTTAGGTGATTTTCAAATGCGTCACCATCATTCATTCTCATTGAATACAACTTAGTTTTTAAGAATAGTTTGTTTAGTAGTTACTTCGCCTCGTATAATGTATTCATCTTATTCAAAAGAATATTCATAGTCTTTGTAGTCAAAAAAATTATTGTCAGTGAGTCAAAAATAATAATTTTATAAAACCTTTATATTTTCTATCAAAATTTTCACATTATTGATGTTTCATTCATATCTACATTGTACCTCTTACATCAATCCCCACACACACACACACACACACACACACACACACACACACACACACACACACACACACACATATCTTCCATTTTGATTTTCCATAAGTTAAATTATTTACCATTGATTTTTATAATTTATATAATAACACTTCCACTAATTTTATCCACACAATATGTTTTCTCAAATATCTCAATTCAAGTAAAATGCATCTCAAAAATTACTTCAACATATACAAAGTTTAAAAATATTTATGACACCAAGTGTTGGGAAAACATTGTCCATAATAAATAAATAGGATGGTTATGTTATGTGAACATTACATAGGCAAAGGTAATAATAAACACATAAATACACACAATTTCACCAGGGAAAAACATTATAGGTAAAAAACCAAAAATAATGAACTTATTAATAACAACATAAATTAGACCATCTTATAATGTGAAAATAAATATAAAAGATCATTAATATTCATATAATTTTCTATTAATTTGCACACATGACCATGATTATTTTTCATTCAGCACTCACTTTGTTTCACACTCCCTATGAAGAATCATACAATCATTCAACATTCACTTTTTAACATCTACACAATAGGTAAACTTGTATTCACCGAACATTAATCCAATTTATCAATGTCTAACTCTCCTAAAATACTTTATGTTATATAACCACTGAGATGGCTCAAGAACATATTTAATATTACTAATACAATCATACAATTTCCTTAAATAATTTTATATGACTATCACTGGTTGACATTTTACAAATCTCCTTGTAAAACATTATTGTGACTCAACCACTACACTCTACATCTTAAACTCCATAGTGTAATGAAGCTATGCAATGTATATTTTAAAAATATAACATCATTTATGCATGATGAAAACCTTTCTCAATTGTCATAGTTAGTCTCCATGTAAATTTATGAAACCATCACTACTTTTAAAATCAACCTACACTACATACCATTTAACCAGTGCATGCAAAAAACACCTTACATTGAAATATCCCTAAATATCCAGTCATTGAAACTATATAGATAGAAAATAATATGTATATAGATAGATCGACTACATTTCTAAAATGTCTGAATGTAAATGTAGATGGACTATCTGCATACATGTGTAAATGGCCCATATACATACGTATTAAGTCTGTTTGCATACATATAGTGAAGAATTATTTATGTATGTATTCAAGGCCTCTAATTATGTATACAGACATCCCAAATAAATATGTATTTGGTCTATTTACATATGTATTCAAGCCATATACATATGCAAATTGTCCCTCTATATATTTAGATGGATCCTCTGCATATGTAGACACATAAATTACATATCTCGTTGGTTCATCTATATATATAGTTAGAGCATATGCATATACAAATAAGTCTATTTCCTACATAAACTAAAGGATCAAGTGAGCCCTCATTAAATTCCACAATATTTAATGATCCTAAAGTGTTGTTTTAAAATTTAACCTTGCCTCACATTTTTAATTTTTACACCATATTCTTGAACTCCAGCCTCCTACTTATGACAATATTCCTCTATATCTATAAGGATACAGACATAATTTCTAACTATAAATACCCAAGATCACTACAACAATGGTTACCTTTATCTCATCTAAAGATGTTAAAACATAATACAAAAAACTAATATGCAGACTAATACTCAAACTTATCTAAGAAGAGTAAGATACATACAAGGAATGGTTCAAAAAATTCAATTTCTAGGTGATTATTTTCATACCACAACAATGACATAGATACTATCTTGCTAAATTTTCTCTAAAAATATTCAACACTACAACATCAAAATTTAAATTTCCATCAGTGCATGTTCTTTTTTTTGTGGGATCATTTTCAAGGATGTTAATAGACTAACAAGCCTACCCCATGAGAATGGGAACCATGTCACTATGAAGGCCTTATTATTTGATGTGGAAATAAAATATTTAGATTACCACTATGGTGTTCAGATTCATGTTATCATGTTTTATTTTATAATTCATTAGTTTCTTAGAGAATTTTTTCTTCTATTCATGGTTGTTCTTAATACCATGTTAATGATTTTTTATTTATAGCTGCCCACAATCACAACTAAAGGGGGTTTAAATTTGAATCTATAACACATCATTTTATGTTTGCCATGATTGAAAATTTTCAGTCCATACTAGTAATGTGGGGAAGAGCATTAGACATTCCATTCTGGGCTCTTATGTATATCATTTGTCCTCTCAGTGGTGAATAATTTGATTGGTGTTTATTTATGTATAACATAATTAAAGATGATTTGAATTTTGTTGTTTGAAATGAAAATGGTGTATTTTCATGTACATATTTTATTATTGGATTCTACTATGAGTCATATTTCTAATTGGAGGGCACAAATATTCCAACCAATGTCTTTCAAAAAATGGTTGTCAACTCACTCTCTATTACAGACTAGGAAGCTAGGTCATAATGCATGATAGCTATTTTAAAATGATTATGTGATCTCTTCAATATAACTAATACTTATTTATTTCTTAAAGAAAAAATAGATTAAACCATATCTAGAAGAAAAGGAAAAGTTAGGGCCATCAAACCGTTGATACCTTTATTGAATCAGACATGGATGTAAAATCATCTCCACAACCATTACTTAGTTACAAATAAATGAGGAGTTTGATTATGCCTCCACATATTATTCAATAACACTCTCATGTTGCCAATATAACTACTTACATAATGTCATTACTAGTATGGATAATTTCATTATCAGAAATGAAAATTTTATCATTGTATTATTTTGATAATTTATATATATGGTGTCGTAATCTCTAGCACAAATTTCCCATCATCAATCACTAACGATGAAATATTAAACAATACAATTGTGATAGCCTTGTATATTAGATGTTCAATATCAATGTACACAATTTAACAATTTTTATTTTTTGTATATGCAATTTTAATATTAAATTTAATTTATTTGCCATTTTTATGTGTGTCTTTCCTAATTTACAGATCTAACTCCTCCTCAAAGCATAAATTTTACACCACGATTGCCACCACCCTAAACTACAAATATTTGGCAAGGGAAACATTTTTAATTTTAAGCATAGATTTTTTAGCACTATGTATTTAACACTTGATTTTTTGAAATTTTCACTTGATGATCTCTTGAGTGCAATAAAAAGCATCAAAAAATTGATCTTGATGATGAGTTTTTACGGATTGATAGTGGGAACTCCATCTCATTTTTTACTCCTTATTAAATGATATAAGGTTTTTAGCTAAATGTGGTAGATATTTTTCAACAAACTTCCACATAAAATGTTCCACCAAGTAGATCCACTCTTATCAATGATATTTTATAATCTGATGATCAGATTTCATTTTTTCCATTGAATAATTTATTGGATGAAAATTCTACATCCTTTGTTAATGAATTTCTTGTTACTAAACTTAATGGTTTAAAATCATGGGATTATTAGGAGAAATATTTTATTTAAGAAATTGATACCCATTTTTACAACCACTCATAGTAAATCAATTATTTTCATTGGTTAAGCATCAACCTACAAAAAATGATATTTTTTTCTTCACCAAGTAGTTTTTAGAGATATTAATCTAATTAATACCTTTAATGATCATATTTTACATATAATGTTAAATAGGATTTAAAATTTAAATGCAGAAGCCCAAGATTAATTTAATTTAAGTGTGAAAAACAAATGCCTTGTGAAAATTGTAGAGGGAAAAAAGTAAAAGTTGTGGTAAGTTCTACTCTTTATTTTTTAAAAATTTAAAATCATATTTATAATTTATAATTAATTAAATAAAAATTCATTTTCAATCAAAATATACAAATTTGAAGATTCAATTTGTTGTCCTTGACGTACGTCTAAAAGATGCATACAAAATTTTAACTATGGCTATTTCATTCAAGGAAAAACTTTTTACATTGAATATGTAAAATAATGCATTGAATAAAATCATTCTAGGGAGAACAACTTGAATCTTGATGTTTTCTTTATTTAGAAATTTAAATCAGACCCCACATTACTTATAGCAAGAGATGTTTCTAAATAAGAATATATCAATATTGCCAAGATCAATATTATATCAAAGGTTATTATGGAATGAGGAATCCTGAAATACATCACTTGCCAAGTGGAAGGTCGAGCAACCAAAACATCTTCAACATAAGAATTTGACAAACAATGAGATTTCCAGTGTTGAATATGTATTTATGTTTTTTAAATATCGTAATCTGAGGAAGCGATTTGATCCTCAAAAACCATAATTTAAGTTTTATCTTTTCTATATATATATATATATATATATAGAAAAGATAAAACTTAAATTATGGTTTTTGAGGATCAAATCGCTTCCTCAGATTACGATATTTAAAAAACATAAATACATATTCAACACTGGAAATATATATATTATGGCTTCCTTGGTGTTTATTGTATTCAAAATTTTCATATATATGTTGAATTTAAATTGTCAGATAATTCAATGTAGTATAAATTTTAAAATATGCATAATAGCCATTTGTAAACAAATTTATTAATGGATTCATAAAAAACATATTTGTGAGCCTATGAGTTACCATTTGATACAAGAATACTATATACATAAAAGAAATTAATATACATTTGAAAAAACATTATTTCATAAACAACAAAATACATATGAAACTATTGTTCAATATATTTACAATACACACAAAATTAAAATGTAGGTAGTTGAAACAATCCTTTTATAACACGTTCTTCATAGATGGAATTCATGTGTAGAGTCTTAAAGTAATTTTTAATATCCTTTTTAGTTATGTTATTAGTGACGCCTCTTATTTTAATGAGATATATCCAAATTGAAAATACTCTTTCATATGGAAATGCATCCAGTAGACAATGTGAAATATATAACCTCAAACATGTCTTAATATTTTTGTCCAATCATTTTATAAGTTTTTATTTAACAAAAGGTAATGCACTAAATACCATTTCATCTTCCACAAAACCCAAATTCATTTTTTGGCACAATTAATATAATAAAAAACATTCACTAATATTTTATTCTAGAATGCTACTTGGATATCAATTTTTCTATAGCCCTGTAATAGCACCACATTCTATTGGTTCATTTAACCACCAATATTGATACATTTTTATAAGTCCAAAATGCATTGATTGAAATATTAATAATTCCTTTTATAAAGTATCATTAACTTCCAATCCATTTATCTTTATAAACATATTGAGATAAGTAATGAGAGTTCACATATGTTTGATAAATAAATTACTTGTTATTTCTTCACCGTCTACACTTACAGTGATCTAAAATATAGGATTCATCACTCACATGGCTTCAATCAAGTCATCCCTTTTAAAACAATATATAATTTAATTAGATAATGTTCATGAAATATTTCTCAAATTTTTCCTTATTTCATAAATAACATTATCATATTGAATATATGTTACATGTGCTTCTTTAATTTCAGATACAACCAGATTAGTTCATTTTTAGAAAGTGTGTAGTGGTATCTCATTTCCATTCACAAAGATATGAAGATGATAATTTCTATTAAATTTCAAATAGTTTTTAGGGTCCTTAATATCTTTTAAAATTTACCAACTATCAAATATTGGTCCCTTAAAACTTTATTGCAATAAGTATAACATATCTAGAGATTGAAAAACTTATTTCCTCAACTGTATGAAGTTAAAAATACATATGGTTCTGTCATATGCATATTTCATAAAATAATGCATTTATTTTAATAGCAGAATAACACCACACAATGTTAGCATAGTTTTTAAATATGTTAAATAGTACATTAAATATTTTGCCTTATAAATTTCCCTCTAGTATTTAAACATAAAATCTACTAACAGTGGATATTCTTCAAATATTCTACATGTAAGATCATGCATGAAAATATATATTATATCAATATATTTTAAAAAATTTATTCCACTTGTCATGCCAATTGAATTTTTTTGAAACTCTAAAAATATATCTGGAATGCTTGACGTGTATGCATGCAAGTCACATATAATCTCCTCCACTTTTACAACATTTTTAAATGTCCTAATAATTTTGCAAGCAAATAGTATTTTACACACCATGCAATTAATTGGAGTCATTTATGAGGAAACTATTATTTTTGTTTAAACACACATACTAGTTATGTTTCTTTTTATTAATGATGCACCATCTTCACCAACAAATAGTAACTTAGTTGCAAAATAATAAAAATTCATCCTAGTTATATGCATAACATTAGAAATAATGAAATTGTAAAGGTTATCAACATTATAATTTTACATAATTTTATGTATAGGTAATATGTGATGTGTTCTTGAATGATCCTCAAACGTATAAACATGCATGCAAACCCATGATGTGTTGTCAACTATTATTACCTCATCAGTGGATAATGAGATAAACCATGTTGCTTTTAGTTTTTTATTTCAAATCCTCCCTTTCAATCATCATTATTTGTGAGACATATTTCCATTTTCCATGCACTAATATTTTACCAATACGATTGTGAAATGTTATGAAATACATTATGTGGAAATAAAATTGTATGATCTAAAAAATCAGAGATTGGTCTGTCTCTTTTTAGAATGTGATATATAATGGAAAATTGTAGATTTTTGGCATGTATATTTGACTAAGTATATTTTCCAAATTGAGGTGTAATTATTCCTCCTTTTTCAACTAGGTGTCTTTGATGTTTCTCATGATTTTCTTAATGTGTTTCATATCATTGATGTCTAAATTATTTTTATTTTGCCATCTCACTATTCATTTGAATTATCCTTTATCTTTTACCAACACATATATTTTGCCACAATGTTTCTCAATTTTATACAACTTAAGTTTAATTTTTTTTCCCTTCCAATTTTCCAATTGCATATTGTACATTTACATTATGTTGATGTGTTAATACTATGTTTGACTCTATAAGTTTGATGAATAGATATTTAGATAGATAGTCAAACTTAAATGACCTTCCAATTGTACATGTACTTTTCTTCTTTCACAAAGTGTTTTTAATGTTGTTTTAAACTAAATTTTGTGTTATATGAGTGTAAATCTCATCTAGTTTTAAGCTCTCATCATCGACATCAATAATTTCCTCTTGTCTAATTTTTATTGAATTGTATTTTTATGTTTTATTTTATACCAACATACATATTTAATTAGATCCATAAAATGGTTATAATATTTACACATTATTTTATTTGTAATTGTCCTCCTTTGGGGGCATTTCATATCTAGGTATGTCTTTTAGTGGAGGCATATCTTTAATGGTTATCAAAGGGATTTATATGAAAAATGTTTGTAGACTTTGTAATTATTATTAAACCTTAATACAAAAGTGAAAATAAATAACAATATATTAGATCATTTAGTATTTAGTACCTCTATTCATTGGATACATTATATACTTAGCTACATCTTATAGTAGAGGCATATCTTCAAAAGGGTTATCAAAGAGTTATTCTAGCATATTGGTTATAGATCTTGTGATTATTATTGAACCTTAATATGAATATGAAAATAAATAACAATATATTAAATAAGTTAATATTTAATACCTCTATTTGGTCAGGACATTTCATACCCAGGTAAGTCCTCTAGTGGAGACATATCTTCACAAGGATTATCATTAGGTTCTACATGCAAAATGGTTGTAGACCTTATCATTATTATTAAACCTTAATAAGAAATTTCATTTAAATAAAAATATATAAATCATTTAATATTTAGTATCCATGTTTGGTGTCTAGATAAAATAAAATAATAGATTAATTTTTTGGCTAATTTTCCCACCCCCTTAACATTTTTAATAAAATCCATCGAAGCACCCTTGGAGGAAAATGATAGAAAGATAGATGATTAAAAATGCACATATGAAATATGATAGGATACAATATAATAGAATTATTATAAATGTATATGGAAAATAGTGAATACAAGAGATCAAAATAAAATTTGGATGACTGATAAAAAAATATAGATGATTGACAATAAACAAAGATGACTGATAGTAATGCAGATGATTGGTAGGAAATGTAGATAATTTATAGACAATTTATATTATTTATAGTAAATGT
>JARHVA010000422.1:3782500-3827500 GCA_037957365.1 Torreya grandis | reverse complement strand
TCAAGCATAGTTTGATTGACACAAGTTTATTGTTATGAAATCCACACATAAAAACTAACCCACAAAATTTACATTAGCCCCAAATAGGATAGTATCTAAAAACTAAAGTGGTATGTGATAGGAAAATAATAATATCACATTAATAATCCATCATAATAATATTTGTTTAGCATAAAAATTAACCTAGATTTACAAGTACCATTTAGTATATTTTTTGTTGCTTACACAACATTCCCTAATTTCAATACTAAAATCACGGACCCTATTTTTTTCATTTTGGATTTTGGTCATTTGGTTGTGTCAAGTTTATGCCTTTGGTCTATTTAATCTAATAATCTTATTTTAAAAGGGTCCTTGAGTAGTTATGGCCTAAATTCTATGTTGGTTTTATTATTTCAACTAATTCTAAACCTAAATGTCCATATAAAAGGATTAAATTTGTGGATTCATTAATATAACTATCTTAATATTCGTAAACATTGATGTGTTTTATTCCATTTCATAAAAAGTTTTGAACTACATTTAAACTTTTATTTTGCCTTAGATTTATGCAAGTTGTCTAATTCGTTCAGGCACTTCCTAACCTTTTCTTTAGTGATTCCATCCTTGGATTCTCTTTTTCAAACTATAAATGCTAAGGTTTTTATATTGAATTAACTTTAGACTTAGTCATTTTGGAAACTTTGGACTTAAATTGATTTAAATTTATAAATTGAAAATGTTTATTGACAATATTGAGTTTATTTTTTCCCCTTTTTAGGTAAATTTGACTATGAATTTTTATGGTTGCATTTCAAAAATTTGTCACTTTATAAATAATGGACTAGTTTTAGCTTTGGGTTAGATAATGGACTATTTTTATTTGTAGACAATTTTTAATTTGTCTTTATTTTTTTTTTGCCTTAGTCATTTGTTTTAAAAAGTTTAAATTTGAAAATTCTAATGTTTACTTTTAATTTTTTGGGCCAACAGTCACCTACCTTTCCTCATAGGCAAGTAAGTAGTTTCCACTTGTTAGTACTTCACTTCCCTAAGCCTCTTGAAAACTTTATCATTTTGTCTAAATCATGGTGAAATCTAGCATCCTTGATTTATTGGACCCCCTTGGTTTCTTTATCAAACTATAGATCATCTAGATAGATGGAATCATGCCATGTGGTGTAATTTCATTTCTCTAATACTTGAGGATAGTCCATATACTTTCAATCTATTACAAAGCTCCTAGATTCCTAATATCATGCAACATGACATGATCTTATTTCCTCACTCCCTAAGATGGTTCTCAATCAAGGTCTCAAATAAGTGATATTTTTCCTCTTGTCAATTTATCACTTCACCAAGATCATAGAGGTCAACTTCCTAGGTGAAAACTAAACTAGGCCCTAGATGAGTGAATATGAGACATGTGGCATGAATTGTCAACTAGATGACATGTTGGAATAACATTAGCATTAAATATTCCTTAAATTTAATGATATTCTATCCCATCAAGATCGTTAATGATCATAATACATTCCTTTTAAGCTAAAGTGCTAAAGTTTGTGTAAGTTATTATGAATATTTGGTCATTTAAGATCCGTGTTGTTAATATTTCAGATATTCCCTTTGGGAACCATTTAATTAAATATTTCTAAGACTCTTAACTATATTTAGGCTAAAATTTTCTTGTTTTTAACAATATAGCCAAGTTTGAATCATTGTCTAATTTCAAACATCAATCATTTGAACTTCAGATCCTTGGTTTATTATTAATATAAGAAGTATAGTCAATTTGGTTATGTTTATATGCTTTTATATTGAGAATTAGTCATGTAATCTTCAATTTAGACTAATATGACCAAGGATTTTGAATAATTGGGCATATAGATCCTCTATTTCTCATCCATTTTCACTTTATTTTGGACTAGTATAATTAAATATTTGTAATGTTTTATATTTATACTTCATCATGTTCATTAAAACAAACTACTCAAGATTTCAAATTTGATAATTTATAAGGTTATATTCTTTTACTTTAATCTATTTCTTACTTCTAATTTGGGATGGATAATAATTTTTTTGATTGATTTTTTGTACTTAGTCACTCTTTTTATAGGATGAGCTTTTTCCTATTATATTGAAATATTTAAACTTAGTCATTTGTATTTCAATGGATTGAATACCATCTAGGTAAAGTTATTTCCTTAGTCATTTCAAGTGAAATTTGTGTTCTAATAACTAATCTATTTCCAAACTAATGGTCATTTCTTTATTTTAACCTCAAATTTAATGAGGAGTTACTACTTGTCAAGATCTCAGGACTCTACTTCTCCAAAGCACTTTAGGCCAAGAACTTACCCAAACATCCTCAATGTCTTGGGATGACACCAGGTGGTGCAATTTCATTTCCCTAAACTTTGAGATGGTCAATACAATGTTGTTATGTAACATATACTCTGGGTGAATATGATTTTGTCATGTGGAAACATCCCATTTTTACATGCCCTTAGGTTAAGGAAATCAATATCACAAAGTATAGATCAAGTGAGAGTTGAAAATGAAGCCACATCACAAAATATTAGGAATTTGGGGTAGTCTTCATACATTGAATGTTAATAAGGGCCTACAGATCTCTAGGTGAGTGGGATTTTTCCACTTTTTAAGATAATGACACACCATAACTAGGTAAAAGTTAAGATCCTACAACCTTCAGCCAAACTATGAGTTGACAAAAATTCACCAAGTATAAATACCATGGCATATAATATATATGGTGGATTTCCTAAAATAGAGATAAGTGGACATGTGTATTAAGTTTCCCAAGTCTAATAGATGGACCTCAATATCCAAAAATCGGACTATGAGTCCAATCAGATCTATGTGGTCATGGATTATCTTATGTTCTAGTAGTGAGAGGGACCATGTGACACATATTCCTAAGAAATTTGTATATTAGGATAAGATAGATAATATCATGCACATTAGATAAAGTAATGTTAGATCATAAAAGGACAAAATATTTCCTTGATCTAACATTGGTGCCTTTACATTGAATGTGATCTATGGACTATCTCAAATATATTTTCTCTGCATTTAGGTACCCAAGAGAGTCTTACCCAACATTTAATATAATTATTATTGATTAAAATATTAATAATTTAACTTGAATCTATATAAATTACAATAATGCATTATTAAAATACTATTTTTTTACTAACATTTAATGGAAAAAAGGTGAATTCAAAGGAGGTGTTATTTCTTGAATATGATTAAAACATTGAATTTGTGCCTTGGTTGGTGGCTATTATTGATTATTGTAAACACATAGTGGGTGAGTGGCATTGGATTAAAAATATAAATAAGGCAAATAATAAGTTTTAAAAGTGGTTGGTTGTTTTTTTATTATAAAATATAGTGGAGGACCATATTCTTATTTCATACATTTGCTACTTTCCTGGTTAGTTTCTCTTGTGAGCTATTCTATTTTAAAACACTTTATGTGCTCTCCATGATTATGGTGGATATAAACATTTTTTTTCAAGAAAATATCTATCAATTGAAAGGTGGTAAAGACTGTTGTTCATTATATTGTCATGTATACGGTGATTTTATTCATATTTAATCATGGATGTGTGTATACTACTCAAACAATACATTGATTTCATAGATGTCATAGAGTTAATTGGATCAAAATTATAATAACTAAAAAATAGGTTTGTATATATCTCTTTCCCTTTATCTTATATTATTTTTATAAACTTGTTATAATAGATATATTAAATTCAAATTTTCAATCTATGCTTACATGTTTATCTTGATTGCAAACCTTGTCAATGTTGTTAACACACTGTTGACTCCAAATATGAAATAAATAATACTTACATCAATCATATTCCAATGATAAATCCAAACTAGCTATTTTCAAGGTAACTAATCCATATTATGATGTATTACCTACCATTTATAAAATAATTATCCTAAACATGCCCCTTGAGATGGACCAATTACACATCAACCATTAGGTTACCCAACAATACCAAGGACTAGTGATATTAAACTTGGTGATATTTCATCCCTATAAAGAGAGTTTGGGTGTGCTAGTTTCGAAATGTACACCTCTATAATTCATCCTTGAAAACTTGAGAATATGACACACATAAATGATAAACCTGAATTATGTCATTATAAAGCTAGGGAATGGTTTAACATCTAGATGTAATAAATAGACACAATGACTAAAAGATGTTGACAAAGGGTATGGTTAATTCCCTGCTACTTATAGATCTATCTAAACCAATATAATAGGAAATATGGGGTATGTTGGTCATGAATATGGATACTACAGTTAAATCTCTAGGTAATTATTGGCACACACACATAGGTCTTATCAAAACATAACTAAACTTGCACAGTCCACTCGAGAAGAGTTATCACATAGACTAGGAAAATGCTTGAAAATCATACACATGATACTAAATATATATGGAAATATTATTCCAACCTTCATTTATATATAAAATATTGAAAACTAAGATCTAAATGGAAGATTATAATTCTAATTTTCAAAGACCAAATATAGACACATTTCAAATTTACAACATTTATGCATCTATGAGAAAATAACACTCAGAATGCTCAATATCATGTATTACTTGCAAGGGGAGGATAAGTAGGAAAATTTAAGTATATGTGAAAAGGTTGTGATGGATTTTAACATGGGAACTTCCTTAGGCTTCCATGTTGTCATTTATTTATTGATGTACAAGACTAGTAAACAAGGTATAGAAAACTATGAGGAATGGTTTGCATTCATTGATGCCAATCTAATGAAAACATTCAAATGACCCCTAAAACCTATAATGCATACACTACAAGTGAAAACTCAAGCACCTTATCCTATCAACTACATAAGTCTAGGGTGTCCTTAAAATACTATCAATAAATTATTCCTAAATCATAATGCAGAAAGGAGTTTATAACCTAAGTCTATGACCAAAATGACTACCACCAATAAACACAAAACTAGATATCTAATCATAAATGCATGAATAGTGTGGCATTACACTTCACTGATAAGAAAGAGTAGAAATCACATGTAGTTTTCATTAATTTGAAAATAAATTTTACATACATCAGTGTTTAGAATATTAACATAATGAAAAGTATGATGGATTTGATCTAAAATATGGGATATATATACATTTTTCTCTAAAATTTTGATAATGACTATATAGGTGCAATCACCTTAGCAATAGAGAGAAAAAACACACAATAAAAATTTTAAAATCAATAAGCCAACCAACAACAACCTCTATAAAGAGGACAAGACATCTTTACTTATACAAAAAATTTCACCTAGAATATTCTTAGAAGATGACTTTGAACACTCTTGGAGACTCTCATACTTTTCAAAGTGATCATTCTGGTAACTGGTTATCCATTTCATGATAAGATTGTAAACAAACTTTGATCTACCTAATTAGAAACCTGATGCTGTTGAGCTTGAGGGAGAATATTCTTCTTAGGTGCAAAACAAACTTTTATCTTCTTTTGAAATTATTTTTCCTTTCTTTCCAACTAATCTTTTGCCCACTTAGGGTCTACATGATATTTGACCTCATCCTTGTACAAGCCAAATAATACTTTTAGATTTGTCATGATAACATGATATATAGTTGCATTCTTTCATGACTTCTCCAATAGTAATGGAGGTAGTGTGGGATCCATGGTTATTTGAATCATATGGAGGATTAAATAAATTCACCTCAAAACATGCTTTCAATGGACCATTTTCTACCTCAAAACCCTTATAGTGATTACCTTCATCAATAAAACACTTTTGAATTTAGTCAAATATTGGTATATAACACTTAGCTCTTTATTTTACGCTTTTGCTTTGGATTTCTATGTCAAACTTGTACACTTTTTTCCCTCCCATGGGATTTTGAACCCTGTTTACACTTTTAAACTTTTTGTATTTATGGATCACATGTGCAACTTTACACTTTTGTATCCTTATCAAAATTTTAGGCTTAACCTATAAATTTTCACTTTCTAGCTCCGTTATGATTTCAAACCCCTTTTACAACTTTACACCTAGAAGGATTTCAAACCTTGGTTGCATGTCTACAGTTGGTAGGATTTAGACATCCAATTAAACAATTCAATTTATAGGTTAAAGTGTTGCAATGTGATGTTGTTTCTCCACATAAAATCTTAACCTTGCTTGAGCTATTAACTTTTTGGAACTATTGACCATATACCTTAACATGGGGATTCAGACATACATATGCCTTTTTAAAATTGCACATAATGAATTAAAATCTCCTTTAATTCTTTTATGTAATTAGACCATAGACCTCTAAAGCATATTGATCCTGTCTTTTGGTGTGCAATCTTTTTTTAATAAAATCGTGCTTGGATTTTTTTCCTTTATTTTTCACTTATGCTTCACGAAAGAGACACCATGACTTTGTGGAGACGGGAACAATTATATAGAAACAATTTGATTCTCTCAAAAAACTAAATAAATCCTACCAAAAACTAAAATCCCCTTTAAAGTGATAAAAGTAGATGTTTGGGCATAAAATACAATGGTTTTTAGGTCATGTTTCATATGGTGTTCGATAATATCTTCTAAAAATTTTACTCTTTTTATATTTTTACTATCCATATTCTATAGTTCCTTCTTCAAAATCAATGAATTATGCATTGTTAAAGTTATTTGACCAATACCAGGTATATTAAGAGTAGAATGTAGAGATGCCTTTCCTATTTGTATATCAGAATGCTTTTCATTCCTAAAATCTCTAAGAAATTCATTCCATTCTTGTTCTTCTAACTCATTTATAGGACCATATACATTCTCCAAAGTTGAATATTGAATCATTTCTTGTCAAAAGTCACCAAAGAGATCAAGGAGATCAAACTTGATATCCAGAGGTACACCCCCCTTGTTGAGAATATATATTTGAAAATGTATTTAGAAAAATTTCAAAACTCCTTTTATAATAACCTTTGTCAAATAAATGTCCACACGAATGGAGTTTATTTATGACCATCTAATTGTAATATGGAGACAAGCCAAAACAATGCCTAGCATATTTTTCTCTTTCCATTCATCACTTAACCTGCTAAATACACATGCACATTCATACCTTTGGCATAATTCTTGGACTTATACACAAATTTTTAATTTAAAATTCAAAATGTTATGTTGTACCTCTGCTAAAGATATCCACTTTACCTTTGACTACACTAGACATGGTTTACGGGACTTGGAATGTAGTTTGAAATTTAAAAGTATTACAATGTGTTATTGTATTCTCTACTAAAGGTTATTCTGGTGTGAAATATAAGTTGATGCCCATTTTAAACTCTTCTTTGACCACCATTTACTTGGGACATTAATTTTAAAAAATTAATTTGTAAATTAAACTTTATATTATGATGTTAATTCTCTACTGAAAATGTCCCCTAACTTGAGCCTTTGCATATGTTATTGGTTTTGGGGTTATAATTTCAAGTTGTAAAGTGCAAATGAAATTTGTATTCTATCATTATATTTCCATCTAAAACCTTTGACGTGATTTTTCTTTGAAACTTTCCTCCAAGTTTAGAGTTTAGACCTCCACATAGACATTTTAACCCTTGTGTGGTCTTCCTTGTGAAGGCACCTATGTCACACACTTTGGGCCTTTGTATGCATGTTACAATTTATAATCTAAATTGTTGTGAATGAATTTTTTAATCTCTATCTAAACTTCTATTGTGTTTTTTGTTTTAAACGCTCCACCACTCCCTTTTACTATGGACATTCACATTTGATTTGTCCTTATAACATTGGCATGTCCCTTTAAAACTTTAGTGACACATTTTAGTGGGAGGCAAAATTTGGAATATAATTTGAAAACTACATATTTACATATTAACATTATTTTACGCATAAATTTTTTTGTTGACCTGACATATAAGTTTATGCCTCTATTGAGAATTCCTATTGTGTTTTGACCTTCAAACCTCTACCTTTATTCTCCCATGTGGACATTAAAACATTAGAGGTTTCTTGTTGTGGTGTATACAGTAGGCAGTGGATATTCTCATGAACTTTTCATATAGCATATTAAATATGAAATGTGACATTGTATTCCTCTGTAAAATCTCTAAAACTCTGTCCTTTATAATAGAAATTTTAAAGTTTGTATTTTTTAAATACTTAGTCATTTTTTGATTCTTTACAACTTTATATTTACCATAGACCCTATTAATACCACATTAAACACAAACATGAAAATGTTAGTCATTAGTTGAGACTAATTTTTAAATAGTTTTCATAAAGCAACTATAAAAGCAGAATTTGATCAGAATGAACACTTGCAAATTTGCCTCAAGGGGTAAGAATTAGAGCTTTAGACACTTATTTCTTGATAAAGGCACAAATTATTTAGTTCATATTTAGGCACTAATATTGGATCTCACTTGGGGATGTACACCCCTCAAGGTTTTATAAATAATCCCAAAAAATAAGACTAGGTGTCTACTCCTTAGGTCATAGAGTCAAATTTTTGAAATTCTTTTAACAAACACCTTCAGAGACCCAACAAAACAAGGGTAGACCAAAAAATAGAGAATGAAGATCTAATAATGGACACACAATTAAAAATATCTTAAATAACTATAAAAACAAAGCCCAATGTAAAAGGGCAACAAAACAACAAAACTATACACTATACATTACTTTACACAATCATGGATTCAATCAAAGAAGTGTTTTATATGCCTACCATTAACTGGTAGATCTAGTATCTCACCATCCATTTATCTTAATAAGAACTTATGTCCTCCAATTCTTTAGTCAATATAATAAGGTCCCATCTACAGGGCATCAAATTTGCCATGTTTGCCTTTCTCTTCATGTCTATTGTCCCAAAGTAAAACCAAATATCCTACTTGAAAATTTCTTAGAGTGAACTTTTGTCAAATATTATTTTGAGTCTTTCCTTGAACTTTATGTTTCTTTCATGATCTTTTCTTCTAGTTTTATCAATCTCAACAATTTGATCCATTCTAATTTTATAGTGTTTAAATTTATCTTCTTCTAGTTATTACATGGATTAATAGGTAAAATAACTTAAGCTTCCTAATCAATATCAAAATGGATTTCACCTATAATATCTTAGGTTTGATCTTATCATCCCATAAGGAAAATTTTAGTTCTTCACCCCACTTCTTCTTCTTAGCTTCCAATTCCTTCTAATGATTTTGAGCAAGTTCTTATTAGTGAATTCTACTTTCCCATTCCCATGAGGGTTGTAATTGGAAGTGTAAGTTAATGTGATTCCATATTATTTACATAATTACACCATATGTTTATCTTTATAACTCATGGCATCATTAGCAATTATCTTAACAACTAGACCAACTCTACAAAAAAATGGTCCATGATCACCTGATGTGTGGCCTTCTTTGTAGAAACTACTTCAACCCATTTTATGATTTAGTCAACTAAAACCAATATACACCTATGCCCAACACTTTATGCATCAATAATATCCATAAAAAAATCCATCCCCCATTCTTTAAATGGGCCTTCAATTAATAGAGCTTGCAGGGGGAGAGAACCATAAGCTTTCAACCTTCCATCAAAGCACTGACATTTCTCACATTTTATTACTTTCTATGAAACATCCTTGAATAGTGATGGACACCAATAACTAGTCCTCATAATATTATGAATTGTGACTTTATTTTCAAAGTGAGTACCACATACTCCACTATGAAATTATTCAATCAAATCAGTAGTTTCTTCTGCTACCAGGCATCTTAAGAGAATCTCATCTTGATTCTTCCATGTAACTCCATTTTCCATCAAGAGATACTTTTGGGATACAAGATTAATATTTTTCCATTGATTCTTATCTTGGTTAGGGGGACAATTCAAACTTTTCACTTAGTAAGCAATGTCCCTATACCATAGAGATATGCTAATTCTACTCAAATAATCATCAATATTAAAAAGAATAGTGTTTACTTCCATATATTGAAAATTGGTCTCAACCACGAGGTTGGCTAATCCCATCCCTCTCACTAACTTGATAGTTTATATCTCTATGTCATACTCTTGTAGCATATTTACCCATCAACACCTCTTACTTGATACTTCAATCTGAGTCAACTTGTCCTTAGCCATTGTATGTGGGATGTATGCAATAATATTTGAACTCATAATGTAAGGTCTAAACATTTTAACATCTTTCGCAAGGGAAAATCTTGTTTTTCCATGATATTATAATTCAACTTAGATACTTGCATAGCTTTACTAAATAAATCTATAGGATGTTCATGACCATCATCATTGTTTTACAGTAGAACAACATCTACAATACTCTGTGATGAAAAAGAGCATATTTGTAACTCCTTACTGTAATCAAGACTAACCAAGATAGGAGCAGACTTCAAGGCTCCTTTAATGTCATTGAAATCACATGTGGCCTTATCCTCCCACTTGATGGTTTGGTACTTTTATAACATGGATGTAATAGTCAGAGTGAACAGTATAAAGTTAGACACAAACCTTCTTACAAAGTCGATTTGTCTAGAGAATTATTGAATTCCCTTCTTGGACTGTGGGATAAACACTTTGTCAATGGATTCTACTCTCTCAAGATCAATCATGACATCATCCATAGACTCTATATGTCCTAAAAACTTATCCTTTTATATTCCAAAGTGATATTTCTTAAGATTAATGGAAATTCCAATTTCCTTACATCTAAGGAGCACTTTTTCTAGATGCTACAAATGTTCTTTTCTATCCTTGGATTAAATTGTAATGTCATCCTAATACAAAATAATAAACATGTTAATTACCCCTATAAAAGAAACATCCATATTTTTCTAAATCATTACACCAACATTCATTATCCTAGAAGGCATCCACATTTAGACATAAGTACCCCAAGGCATTGTAAATGCAATCTTGGGTTTCTCAGATTTTTTTACCATAACTTGGATATACCCTAAGAAATCATCTAATGTGGAAAACATCTCTAATCCTATAACACTCTATAAAAGGTTATCCATATTTGACAAGGGGTAATTATGCTTTAGATATGTTTTATTCATATTTCTAAAATCCACACATAAGAGGATGTCACCATTCAATTTCTTATAATAACTAAGTTTTCCACCCATAATGAATACCTGATGGGGTGAATAATCCCAACATCCCTTAATTTATTTAAATTATCTCAAATCTTTGTGGCCAAGATGGGGTTAATAGGTATTTGCTTCTACCTAAAGTTTTTATTTTTAGGATGTAATTAGATTATCTGTTGAAAGAAATCCTCTGCATATTATTTCAATTTTGAATAAGACCAAGCCAAGTAATCTTGATACTTATTTAGTAGCTGTATGTAGGCCTGCTTCTCTTTTGCAGTCAAATGAGTACCAAGCTAGACCTTTCATAGATTTTATTTAAATCCCAAATTGCATTCAGTCACATCATTTGATATAAAGAGATATCAATTTTTAATTTAATCTACTCCATCAAAATATGCATCTAAACTCACTAATGCACTTGGGATAGTATTTATCGTCAACTGAATGATGTCCTTCCCAAACAAGGATTCTTTTCCATCATAGATCTAGAACATAGATTCCAACTCTATAATCTGATCTTGAAATTCTACTTCAAAGTAGAGAAAACTTTTAATATGATCGTCATCAACATCAAAAACATGATAATGATGAATATTGTCTAGGACTGAATGTCTAAAAAGTACCTCCAGTTGGTACTAACAATGGGGGTTCATATTCTCACTTTCAAATTGAGCACTTAACCCTAAAAGTATGTCAACTTCCTCATTAATACTTCTATCATGATAACAAATTTAAAAAGAATCAAAGAATTATACCAAATCCCATATAACATTTTTATATTTTTTTAATCTTTTATTTTTGGTAGCATTAACATTTTAGACCTACTTAACCATTAACTCAGAATCACCCTTTACAATCAATCTTTTGATTCCATATTCTTAGACAATCCTCAAACTAAGGAAGAGTGCCTCATTTCCACAATGTTATTAGTGCACTTTGTTGGTTCCCAGTTATACACCTCCCACATTCACCATTGAATACTTGAGAAAAATGGAAAACATGGATGATAAACCTGTTGATATGTTATTATATCTGGAGAAGATTTTTGAACATGAATGGACTAGATGCAAAAAATGATTGGCAAGCACTGATAGAGGGTATGGTTAGCTCCCTACTACTTTTGGCTTTACCTAAAACAAGGTAATATGACCTAAAGGGTCTCTTTATCACATGGATGGATACAATAATTCAATCTCTATGGGGATTATTTACACAAAGAAGAAACATGACTAGGGCATAACGAAAGTTGCACACTTCACTCAAGAAGGGTTGTCACATAGAATACACAAATGCACTAAGTCAAAAAAAAGCTATTAAAAATAGATGTTGATGTGATTTCAACCTTCATTCTAAATAATTTTCAACAATAAGGGGTCAAATATAAGACTATAATTCTAGGATTCAAAGCACAAAATACAAACACATTTTATTTATGCAATATCCATGCATCTGTAGGCAAATAACACTTGTAATATGTAATAGTTATATAATTTATGGGGTAGAACAGGATAGGATGAGTTAGGTAAATATAAAGAGTGGTGTGATGGTGTGGTTTTTTAAACAATAGGTATTCTTTCAACATTCATGACATCACTCATTTGCAAAGATGTAGAAAACTAAAATACAAGCTAAGGGGAACTACCAAGAATGATTTGCATCAATTGGTGCCAATATAATGTAAATAACCAAATAATTTTTGAACCCCTATAGCATACACTTTAACTAGAATTTCAAATGTTTTTACCTATTAAATCTATAAACCTAGGGTGCCCTTAAGAGGTTATCAACAACATATCTCTAAATCACTATGTAGAAAAGGGTTTATAACCTAGATCTATGCCCAAAATGAAAACTACAAATAAGAATAAAACTAGATATCCAATTAGTAGAGTTTTCAAAACATATTATTTCATTTCATCAATAGAAAAGAGTAAAAACCATAAGTATTTTCAATTATATTGAAATAAAATATTACATACATCAGTGTTTCAGAACATTGCCATGGTGACATGCATGGTGAGTTTGATCCTTGTTGGATAGGAAAGACATATTAAAATTATTTTAGAGTTTCTTAATGGCTCTACAACTACAACCACCTTAGTAAGAGAGACAAAATGCACAAACAATAATGGATCCCAAAATTTAGAAGAACCTAGACTTAGAAAAAACTAACAACCAACAACAACCTTAGAAAAGAGGAAAATCCCTCTTTTAATACATTTTATCACCACTTTTTAATCTAGGAATCTGTGTTAAAATTTATAATACTACAAACTTTCAATCATCCCCCAAATTTCCACCATGATGCTTCTAGCTAGAATACGCTCCTTATCACCCCTGGAATATTCATGCCTTTGTAAGGAAAATGATTCTTGTAGTTACCTCTACATGTAATGATAAATATTTGAAACAAACCCTTTTATTTCTTGGTCATAGATGAATTTTATTGGATCTTCAAGGATAAAATTCATTTTGGATAAAAATAAACCCTTTATCCTCTTTTTAAATTTTCTAGCCATGCCTTTAATCACTCATTTCCAAATCTAGAATATCCTAGACAACTACCCTTCCTCTTGTGTACACCAAATAACAACCCTTTCCTTGTAATGATAGCATTTGAATAATCCATATATGTGGCCATTTGAAAATTCTTGTTTGGAATGGCCCACTTTAGCCTTGCAAACCAAAAATATTTCTCTCATGCAGTTATTTGAAGAAAAACATGAAAAAATGTAAGACTTAGGCTATTTTTACCTTTTTACTTTTACATGCCTTTCAACACTTTACGTTTTTCCATTTTTGACTTTTGGGGTTTCCACCAACTTTTTTAATGCATAAGTGCATTATTTTTCACTATTTTAGCCTTATACAGAACTTTATGTCCCATTAGCAAATTTTCACCTTCTTGTTTGGAGGTAATATAGAACTTAATAGCACACTTTCAACCTCCAAATTGGTAACATGTAATTTACAACAGTAGTTCCCCTAAAAATTTCCCATAGGGAGTTAGGAACTCCAAGTACAAATTGCAACTTGAAAATTATAGTTATAGTTCACTTGAAAAGTACATGTGGGGAACTAGGAAATCTAAGTGCAAAATGCAACTTGTAAATTGTAGTAGTAATTCCCCTAAAAATTTACCTCAAGGAACTAGGAACTTCAAGTGTAATTTGTAATTTTCTCAAATGAAAATTTTTAATCGGCTTGGAAACTTCTACTTTGATCTAGGACCTCATGTTTGAATAATGTTTAATGGTCAGTTTGGGAGATCTAAGCTTCCATTTGAGTTGACTTTCTCCATTTCATTGATTGGTGGGATTGGAAAAGTTGACTGCACATTATAACTTGCATATAGAATACTTCCAATTTCAAGTTGCATCTCCCACCAAGATCTCCCATAGACCTTGGAGACTTATTTTCAACTTTTGAAACTTGTCCTTTCTTGACTTTCCACCTGAATTCATTCTTTTAACAAAGTACCCTCTAGAAAATTTTGTACTTCTTGGCCCTTGAGTTCAACTTCCAATGTTATCTTGGAATTTAACTAATCATTTTCCATATGCATCACCTTAGGTCCTTTCATAATATCATTTCTTGCAATCACAGTCCCCTTTAGAATCCCACTATAAAAAGGATACAATCTTGGGATCTCAAAGGCAAAGGGGGATGAGTCCATTCAAATCCTCATAAAAAGAGAACTAGTTGTAACAAGCCATGTACCATTTACAACTAGTATAAATGATGCTTTATGTAGTTATAATATATCTAGATTTTAAAGTGTTCCCCAAATATTTTAAAGTTATTTTAGAACATTACTAAAGGCATTCTCTCAATAATCTCCTTATATCTCCATTAAGCAGGAAGAGTCTAAGGCAACAAGTGAAAAAGATGTGCACTATCAAAACAAAATTTATATTATTTGTGTTTGAGTCCTAGGCAATATCTAAAAGCCTATTAAGTAGCATTATATGGATACCCCTTTCAATCAGCCTATTAGGAAGAATCTCTAGATGCATGCACTTATAATCACTACAAAAGAAATAAGACATGATTTTTGTCCCTTCCTAAAAACACTCATGTCTACTACTACTTAGAGATAAGAGAATCAACAAGTTCCTTAGTCTTTGATATCTCCATATAAGCTTCTCAGAATCCAACCCTTTCCTTAGCCAATATTTTCTATGGTTTAGTTTTCAAGTTATCTAGTGGGTAAATATTTTTTTAACGGTACATGGCATCTTCAACATTTCCCTTTCTTAAAATCCATATTGAGGACTCTATCAAAAAGGTGAATAAAAATATCTAGAGGAGTGTAGGTACACTAATAATTCTTAACATCCAACACCATGTCCATGGAACCTACATGAAAGCATAGTTGATGAAAAAGTAAGCATAAGATTATTTACACTAATAAATGCTCCTTGGATATCAGATGATGAAGTTTATACAATGTAAAAGAGTACTACCATAATCAATATGCTTTAAGACATAAGACCCTAAAATCTCATCAAAATAATTTCCTTCTTTACTTTACATAGTAGAATGTAGCCTCTTCAAGACAAATTTAATGTCCTCAATGCATGTTGTGTCATATATTGAATAGAATAATTAGGTACCAAATGGTTCACAAGGGCTTGCAAGACTATATTTTCCTGCATAATTGGTTATATACCTAAAATATTACTTTCAATGCAAGTCTCATCTCCTTCTAGGCATCAAAGGCACAAAAAATCATTTCAAGCATTGACTCTTTTTCACAATGCTCTATAAAAATAACACATGTGTCACATTTCCCTTCACCATACCACCACTTTACTAAATTCATGGTGAGTGTGTGCCTTACACTAGCTAGGTGTTTGATTTATTAAATATTTTCATTTTCAAATACATGAGCCTGGGAGATTTAGTAGCACTTTACAACTTGTGAATTTGTTTTTCTCCCCAAAAACTTTTACCATTCACTATTCATGTTGACATCTAGGGGATCCAAAACATGAGAGAAAAGTTTCAAGTTAGTAACTTGATAAATTGCATTTCAACTCTGATTCTTGACCATGGACTTTCATACCTCAATTATAATTTGGTTAAACTTATAGTTTGACGACAAAGTTTTTCCATTCAACCCATTTTCCACCTTTTCCTATGGGTTATAAAAGTTTAGAAATACTTTGTACATTGCAAGTCTAAAATATACCTTGTACCTTTGAGCAAAATTTCCACCAACTACCATATGGTCTCATGCCCTTCACTTTAAAAATTTGTCTTATTCTTGACATTTCCATGTGGCAGGGTTTTTAGGGCATAGATTTTCATATTCACTCAAAACCTTATTTTAAACATGGCACATTTACTCCCTTGTAGTATACTTTGGAGGTGGACATGCAATTTATAAATTACAAATTTGATACTTTATTTTTTGTAATTGTATATTCTCATTGAGAGTTCTATAGAGTTTTTTAATTTATTTCCAATTGTTTTCATTGATAAAACCCCATTGAATTTGATTTACATCCTTCAAGCATTAACAAATTCTAAATTTATGTTATTTCTTACATGTTTACATGACAAGTCTTTTATGACGTGTCTTAAGACATTTATGTGGCCTCTTAGAACTTTCATATGGGCATATACCTCCACATCATGCCCATTTGCATGTTTAAAACCTATGTTATAATTATTTGATTCCCCCACATCGATGCCCTTCTATTATCCATGTGGTTTGATGCTTTCTCTATATAACTTGTATATTTTCATGTAATCTACACATTGGGGAGTGTACAAAGTTATATTTACATGTCAAACATCCATCATGATAGGCTATTGGGAGAGGGAACTTGGGACACAAGTTATAATTTGTAAAGATAAAACTTGTATTTTTTAAATGCCTTCCCCACCAACTTCCCATGTTATCCCATGCATTTATAAATTTTCTTATTTACATTATTTTATAGGTGGGGGAATTCCATATGTAATTTTCATATTACACTCTCACTTCATACCACCGTGGAATTTTTTATGAGTTTCAAAATTGCATTTTGAGGAAGTATAATTTATAAGTTGTTTCTCTTCTTCAATATTCAATAGGTTTTAGATCTCCATGAACCCTAAAGTTAAACTCAATATAAAACATGAAAACCCCAGTATAATCTAGAATTGAGATTGTAGAGGGTTTACAAGATACGAACATGAGAATGGGGTTCTAATTATTTTGACTATGGAAATAGATTTTTATGCCTTGAGGTGGATGTAGAGTTTTAGATGACCCACATGAAAACAGTTACATACATGGGGTAATGGTTAGATAAATTAGACATTAATATATCATCAATATGGCACAAATTACTTTGTGTAATTTTGGGCAGTAATACACTCGAAAGACAAATCAAAAGAAAAATTAAAATATTTTTTGTTGTAGGCATATAAGACAACCCCAACTCCATTTCCAAGATTTAATCAATACCTATCAAAACACATTTTCCAAACATCTTTAATTTTTTGTCATATCCATCATCAATAACAATAGATTGTTTGAAAGAATCTACATTTCCAACAAAACTACCCAACTCTAGATCGGTGTACAAAACTTCATTTAGAGCACATTTTGGATCTTCAAGAACATGTGACATTCTAGGATCTATATGAATCTTCACCATATTACCATCCAAAGGAATTGTGGTGTAAAAAATATCCTTTTTTATGAGTTTCAAAATTACATTTTGAGGAAGTATAAATTATAAGTTGTTTCTCTTCTTCAATATTCAATAGGTTTTAGATCTCCATGAACCCTAAAGTTGAACTCAATATAAACATGAAAACCCCAGTATAATCTAGAATTGAGATTGTAGAGGGTTTACATGATATGAACATGAGAATGAGGTTATAATTATTTTGACTGTGGAAATGGATTTTTACGCCTTGATGTGGATGTAGAGTTTTGGATGACCCACGTGAACACAATTACATACATGGGGTAATGGTTAGATAAATTAGGCATTAATATATCGTTAATATGGCACAAATTACTTTGTGTAATTTTGGGCACTAATACACTTGAAAGACAACCCAAAAGAAAAATTAAAATATTTTTTGTTGTAGGCATAAAAGACAACCCCAACTCCATTTCCAAGATTTAATCAATACCTATCAAAACACATTTTCCAAACATCTTTAATTTTTTGTCATATCCATCATCAATAATAATAGATTGTTTGAAAGAATCTACATTTCCAACAAAACTACCCAACTCTAGATCGGTGTACAAAACTTCATTTAGAGCACATTTTGGATCTTCAAGAACATGTGACATTCTAGGATCTATATGAATCTTCACCATATTACCATCCAAAGGAATTGTGGTGTAAAAAATATCCTTTTGAACACTACCACCCATGTTGGTAGCCCATTTTCTTCACAACAACATCCCCCACTTGGGAGCATAATCAATAAGTACCACATCCATGTTTAGAAACTTACCTAGATGAACCAATTAATTATATTACCTATAATTAAACTTTTCTAACAAGTAGTACCTATCTTGAGTCCATGGCATGACACTTTCCAAAGGTGGAGGCCATTTTTACTCCATGTTCAGTAAGGACACCTAGGGGCATCACATTGCAAGAGGCTCCATAATCAAACATACAATTATGAATCATTAAACCATTAATTAATAAGGTTATGTAAAAAGGGTCAACATCCAACTAACTTTCTATCAATGTGGTCCCTAAATAAGCCTCTAGGGTTGGTTCAATAACCTCATGTGACTCTTTATTGTCAAGTAAAAGTATTGGGGGTGAAGTAATATCATTGGAAATTTTATTCTCATTAAACTCTAAATACTCAAATTCCCTCCTTATGTATTCTAGTATTCTTATTAGCTCAACAAGTGGCACAATGATTTTTAATTGACTCAATACTTGTGACATATCACACACACTTTACTGAAGAAGGGGAATATTCATAGAAAGGGTGATAATACCTTCAATAGGAATACAATAATTTAATGTCAAAGGTGGAATATGATGAGATAAACTAGCATTCCTAAAAACCTTTTTCAAGGGTGGGTTTCTTCTTACATCATTTTTACCCTCATGAATATTAGATAATAAAGGTTCTCTATTATTGACTGGAGTACCTTTTTGTTTGATAGTCTGGGAAGTAGGTGCTAGTTTTGAATAATTGGGATCTCTTTAGTTTTCTTAATGTCTTTATTTTTATCCCCTTCCCTTGGATCTAAAGGGGTAATCCCTTAAGAAAAAGTAATTTTTTGTTTGCTTTGTAGATTATACTCTTTGTCTTATGCAACTACAACATTAATTAATAGTTGCCTATCCTCAAATGAATGAATTCCCCCATCATACTTTTTAATATTCACATATCTCAAAAACACAAATTAATCATTGGGAAACTCATATTCTTGTGTCATATTTAGATAATAAACAAATTTAGGAGTTGGGACGAATACCTATTTCATTGTACTCCAAACGTGATCAATGGTAGTAGCACTCAATAATTCTATAGAGGCATACACTTTACTTTGATGGATTTGAAACTTAAACATCATAACCTCATCACTATCAAACACACACTTAGATTCCTCTCCATCTTCGTCCATTCTTTTAGTAGTATCACAATGAGGATGGAGGAGGAAGCATGTCTCCCACTAAATCATGTTAGTATCACAGTCTATAGAATTAACCTTGGCATTCAACTGATCAAGAACCTCCTTCCTAGCTTTTTTGTTCTAATTTGTATCATTTTGGGTAGGTCTCTTCCCTCTATAATTATATCTGATGTGGAAAGAGGATCTACCTTATACTTGATTTTGATTTTGATCTCTCTCCTAACTAGAATATCTATGAGGAATCTCCTTCTCAACTTTGGCCAACTTGTAGACATCTCCTTGATAAGAGTAGCTAAGATTTTAAAAGTTTCCTCAACATTGGTAGTTTTATTGGACCAAAATTTCTCAAGATTGGTCAAATTTACATCATCTTTCTTATTCAAGGGATTTCCCACAACCTTTATATTATTTTCTATTTGAATGGCCATGTTAAATTCCAATCTTAGGTTTGTGGGAACCTTATCTCTCAAGTAGTAGGTTAACTTCTTGTCAAATTCATCACATTATTTGATCAAACAAGTAGAATCACTTAGTCTGATATTATTAGGCAACCTCATCATAGTCTTATTAAACCTTGTGATGAAGCCATAAACATACTCATTAGGGTTATTCTTTAAGATTTCAAATTTTGATAGGAGAAATCGAGGATCAATTCTATTGCCATACTATATTTTAAAAACATTATGTATTTATTCCCATGAATCTATGCATCCAAAGAGAAGATAATTTAATCTTTCATGTGAATCTTCTTACAATGTGTGCAAAAAAATATTAATATAAACATCCTCAAACTCAACCTCATAATGTTCTATTTTAATGTGAAAATACCTCAAATGTTGTTCTCTAGTCACTTCATTATTCCCTTGAAACTTAGGGACTAGATTCCTTACTTCATTTGGAACTTCATTGGGGTAACCCTCCATTTCATCAAAATTAGTTAGTCTAAATCTAAGAATCCTAAATGAAAGATGTTCATTGTCTTCTTGATCTCTATGACTCATGACTATTTTTGTGATGGGATAGAGATCAGATGATAACGGGATGTGATAGGGTGAGTGAGGTGGACTTGGGGGATCAAAACTAGGATGAGATTCAACTTCTTGAGAATGTGTTTAGTAATAAAGAGGATTATAAGGCTCAAATTTATTAGGATAACTAGATAATATTCAACTAAAGGAATTTAAACAAAGACAAATTTAGGTGTACCAAAATTATGATAGTCTAAACACTCCTTTCATGCATAGCTTTGTCCTTGAATTGGCATCCACACTTATCTCCTTATTCTATGATGAACACTTAACTTAGGGAAAAGCTATTTTGATGAGTCACCTTTGAAGGAGGATCTTAGTCCTTCTAGTTTTGAAAACAAGAGAATACTCAAAACTAAATCAATTAAAGCGGGCACTGATATTTAAAAACCAAATAAAATATTAGGAGTCACTACTAGAAGAAATCTTATAGGAATAAACAGATCAAAAATAGGTAGTGATACAATCTAAAATTATACTTTCTTGTAATCAATGACAAGATAGAGAAGTAAAGACATTGAAAAATTTAGATTCATGTTCAAAAGATCAATTCATCTTAAAACATGAACAAATAATCAATTCTCTACAAGATCCCTTGGAAATGGCACTAGCAATGTGTTATGTAGTTGACAGCCCAATGTAGCAAATAAGACTCAATCAACCTCAAATTTCAAACACATGAGATAATATGAGTAAACACTTCTTGAAAGTACTCAACAAAGGTTAATTGATCAAATATTTCAATCCCCACTAATGCAGGTTCCAAGGATCTTATCCCCATGAATGGTGCCAATGAAGTGTTGGTTCCCAATTATACACCTCTAGAATTCAGCCTTGAAAACTTGAGAATATGGCACACATAGATAATAAAACTGAATTATGTTATTATAGTTGGGGAAGGGTTTAACATCTAGATGGAATGAACATAGACAATAACTAGAAGACACTGATAAAGTGTATGGTCAATTCCCTACTACTTATGGCTCTACCTAAACCAAAGAGAGATGACCTATGGGGTAACTTAGTCACAAGGAGGGCTACTAAAATTCAATATCCAAGGAATTATTGGCATACAGATAGGTTTTATCAAAGCATCATAAAACTTGCATAGTCTGCTCAAGATGAGTTCTCACACAAACTAAACAAATACTTTCAATCCAAACATAAGCTACTAAAGATAGATGGAAATATGATTACAACTAAGAGCTAAATGGAAGATTAAAATGCTAGTTTTTAAAGACCAAATACAGACACATTTTAGATATACAACATTTATGTACATGTGATCAAATAACACTTTGAATGTTTAATATATACTAATTTTATGGGTAGGATTGGTATGACTAGTTAGGTATTTATGAAAAGGTTATGGTGGCTTTTAGCATAGGAAATTCCTTAGCATGCCATGCTATCATTCATTCATTGATGTACAAGACCATTAAATAAGGTAAAGAAAATTATGTGGAATGGTTTGCATTCATTGATGTCAATCCAATGAAAATATTCAAATGACCCATAAAATATCCAAAGCATACACTACAAGTGAAAAATCAAGCACCTTCTCATGTAAATTCCATATGTCCACGGTGTCCTTACAAGACTATCAATAAAATATTGAAAAATCATAATGCAAAAAGGAGTTTATAACATCAGTATATGCCCAAAATGACTACCATTAATAGACATAAAACCAAATACCCGATCAATAATGCATGAAGAATGTGTCATTGCACTTCATTGGTAAGAAAGAGAATAAATTACATGTATTTTCCATTAACTTTAAAATAATTCTTACATACATCAATGTTCAGAATATTAACATGATAAAAAATATGATGGATTTGCTCTAAAATAGGGGAGACATATGCATTGTGCTCTTAGAGTTTGCTTATGACTGCATAAGCATAATAACATTAGTAATATAGATTTTTTTAAAAACATAGTAGAAATGAAAAAATCAACAAGCCAACAAACAATAACCCTTATAAAGAGGGCAATCCCTCTTTACTTATACAAATTTTCTCACCTAGAATATTCCTAGAAGATGTTCCATCTTGAAGATGTCTTTGAACATGCCTAGAGACTTTCATGATTTTCAAAGTGATCATTATAGTAATTGGTTGTCCATGTCATGATGAGATTTCAAACAAAATTTGATCTGCCTGGATGGAAGCTTGAGGTAATCGAGCTTGAGGGAGAATATTCTTCTTGGGTGTAAAATAAACTTTTGTCTTCGTGTGAAATAATTTCACCTTGCTCTCCAACTAATCATTTACCCACTCATGGTTTCCATGATGACTGCCCTCCTCTTTTGAAATCTAAAGAGTGCCTTTAGATTTGTTATGGTAACATCAGATACACTTGCATTCTCTCATGACTTCTCTAGATGTAATGGGGGTAGTGTGGGATCCATGGCCATTTAAATCATATGGAGAATGAAAGAACTTCCCCTCAAAACATGTTTTCTATTCCCATTTTCTCCCTCAAAACCCTTACATTGATTATCTTCATCACTAAAGGTCTTTTGAATTTAGTCAATTATTGGTATGTAACACTTAGCTCTTTGTTTTTACCTTTATGATTTGGAGGTCAACGCCAAACTTATGCACTTTTTTCCCTCCCATGAGATTTTGAGCCCTATTTTTCACTTTAAAACTTTGAATATTTTTGAAAATCATGTGTAACTTTACACTTCTATGTCCTTGGTGGGTTTTCAGACTTCATGTGTAAATTTACACTTTCTAGCTCTAGCATAATTTTAGACCACATTTGTAACTTTACAACTAGTGAGATTTTGAACCTTGGTTGTATTTCTACACCTGGTGGGATTTGAACATCTGAATACACATTAAAATTTTCATGTTAAAGTCTTAAAATTTGACATTGTTTCTCCACTTAAAATATATGTCATACTTGAGTTGTTGACTTTTGGGAACTTTTGATTGTAGACCTTAAGATGGAGTTTTAGACATACATATGCCTTTTGTAAATTGAAAAAAATGAATTATAATCTCATCTAAAACTTCCACTATAATTAGACCATGAACCTCCAAATTATATTGATCCTAATTTATAACTTGCATTCGCTATTTAATCAAATTTTGATTTGATGTTTTCCCTTTGTTTTGCACTTATGCTTCCCAAAAGAGACACCATGACTTTGTGTAAAGCCCAATTGCATAAAAATATTTTGACTCTCTAAAAACCTAAAGAAATCTTACTAGAAAATAAAATCCCCTTAAAAATAAGAAAAGCAAATGCTTGGGCACAAGCTACAATGATTTCCAAGTCACATTACATGTGGTGTTTGAAACTATCTTCTGAAAAATGTGCTCTCTTTATATTTATACTATCTAGTTGTTATAGTTTCGTCTTCAATATTAATGAATTGGGCATTGTTAAAGTTATTTTCTACATCTGCATCATTATTTGACCATTTCTAGCTATATTAATAGCATAATGTAGATAATCCTTCCCTTATTCCATATCAGAATGCTTCCCATTCCTTGTCTTTCCTAGAACTAAATTACATTCCTATTCTTTGAACTCAATTATAAAACCATATACATTCTCTAATGATGAATATTGTATCATTTATCATTTCAAGTCAGCAAAATGATCCAGGAGATCAAACTCAATATCCATAGGTATGCCTCCCTTATTGAGAATATATCTTTGAAAATATATGAGAAATTTTTCAATCCTTATTTTAGAAGAATTTTTTACAAAGAAGTGGCCACATGACTAGAGTGTAGTTATGACCATCTAAATGCAATGTGGAGACAAGCCAAAGTAACACCTGGCACATTTTTCTCTTTTAAGTCACTGCTTAACCTATTGAAAACATATGCATTTTCATACCTTTGGAAAAAAATTGGGACCTATACACACATTTATAATTTGTAATTTAAAATTGTAAATGTCATGTTGCACCTCCATTCAAGATATATATTTTGCCTTTAACTACACATGACATGAGTTGTAGGACTTGAAATGTAGTTTGAAATTTAAAAATTCTACAATGTGTTATTGTATTCTCCTCTAAAGGTTCCATTGACTTGACATTTAATTAGATGCCACTTTCAAACTATTCTTTAACCACCATAGACTTGGGACATTTATTTACAAACTATAAGCTGCAAATCAAACTTGTCATTGTGACATTATTCTCCATTGAAAAAGACTGTTATCTTGAGCCTTTGTATATGTTGTGGGTTTTGAGGTTGTAATTGAAAGTTGTAATTTGCAAATTAATACTACATTCTATCATTGTATTTCCCACTAAGACCTATACTATGCTTTTGCTTTGAAACTTTCCACTACATTTAGATTTTAGACCTCCACATGGACATTAAAACCCTTGTATGGACCTCTTTGTATAGGCACGCATGTCATGAGCTTTGGGACTTTGTTTGCATGTTAGAATTGTAAATTAAAATATTTCAAATGAATTTTGTAATCTCCACCAAAACTTCTATTGTGTTTTTTGTTTTAAACTTTCTACCACTCCCTTTGACCATGGACCTTCACATTCCTTAGAAGTTTGGTGTGGTCCTTTAAAACTTTAGTGACATGTTTTAGTTGGTGGAGGACTTTGGAATGCAATTTGAAAATTGCACATTTGCATATCAATTTTTTTTCCCCTCATAGCATTTCATTGACCTAACATTTAATTTGATGCCTCTATTGAGATGTTTTATTGGGTTTTAACCTTTAAAACCTTCACTTTTATTCTCCTTTGTCGACATTAAAATAATTGAGATTTCTTTATACTAGTGTATATAGTAGACGAAAGATATTCTCATGCACTTTACATATTGCATAATAAATCTGCAATGTGATGTTGCATTCTCATCTAAATTCTCTGATACTTTGTGCACTATAATGAAAATGTTAGACTTAATATTTTTTAAATACCTAGTCATTATTTGATTATTTTCATATTGATATTTACCATAAACCTTGTTAATGACACATTAAACACAAACATGAAAATGTTGATCATTAGTTGAAACTAATTTTTGTAGGGTTTTCACAAAGCAACTACAAAAGCAAGATTTTATTCTAGATGAACACTTGTAGATTTCCGTTAGGGGGAAACAGTTAGACCTTCAGATAGTAATTTCTCGGGAAGGGAAAAAATTGTTTAGTTCAAATTTGGGCAGTAATAGGGTGAATCCTCACCCTACTTAAGTTGGTGTACAAAATGACCCATCAACAAGATTTAGAGATCCTAGCTACAACACCACTCAAAATATACTTTGGATTCTTAGATGGAAATATAAGTGATTCCTTGAAAACACATAATAACATTAAATATTAAATAAAATAAGATAATTTTATCGCATAACTTAAAATACAAAATTCTTGTCTATACTTAGTGCTACATGGGGAAAATAGGAATGGAATTTTGTATTATGGGTAATCATAATGATATCGACTTATAGGTTTAAAACCTTAATGTCCTAAACAAGAAAAAATCAACATGTGATGGTGGGGATTGGGCTAGTATTTATAAATATGCATTTTTAAGTTCTTAACTTATAAATGTGTCTACTTATAAAAGTATACACGTAATAAAAGTTAAAATGGTATGATAATGTCCGTCAGGGTTTAAATTATAATAGTGTCTTTTCATAAATATAAATTTTAAATAAAAATCAATATTGATAATAATGCTAAATGGGATTCTTTATAATGGAAACTTTTCTAGGTAACAGTCAAATCAACATCAAATTTAAGGATGGAACTAGAATTTAATGCGCTCACTCTATTACAACCCATTTCAACCTATGGATGCCACTATAGAATGCCTCTTAGTTTAATAATTTTATAAGATATAAGAATAATACATTATATATAATAATAATAATATTAATATTATTATTATTAATAATAATAATAATAATATGTTTTATGATATATTATAGTACTAATAATTATAAATATAATATAATTCCATTTTAATATATAATATATCATTCTAACATAATTTTAACTATTGTAATTATATGTTTAAATGGTTGTCACTCCTCATTCTCTTGCTCCTCATCCCTCTAGCGAATGAGAAATGACCAATAGAAAGAAGAAGGATTTATAGTCAGAGAAAAACATTAGATTGTAAAAATCCAATCTAGCTAGGTTTTTTTTAATAATCTTCAAGCGTATAAAAGGGGTTAGGCACCTCACTTCCTAAGAACATGAGGAAGTAGGTGGTTTGGGGTAATGTGGATCAGGACATAAGGAAATATGAGTGTAGAACCTTCATGGAAGATCTAAGATCTAGACTAGAATATCCACTACAAAGTTATCAAAGAAAATGTTGAAGCCACTAAACCCATATCTAACAAATAACTTTCTATCTTTTAACAAGGAAGCCTTAAATTCAATAATGGCTAATGAATTTTACTACTTAGACAAGGGCATCATATTTGAATTTAACAATCTCTTTCAAAATCTCTTAGATCTTAGGGCATTAGTCTCTACACAATGGAATCCTTTCTAAAAAGGTAAGCTAGATCTCTATCCTAGTACAAAATGAATCATTAACACTCTAATGGTTGCCTCCAAATTTGTCTATTACATGCCAGTCTCTTTCAAATCATTATATTTAATGTTTTACATTTGATCAATTCAGCCACTAATCGTAATACTACGATTGTCTATGCACATAAAGTACAAGAATTCACACTATGCCAGGGTTGGAGGCTTCAGCATTGAAGAAATTAATAGATTGGATATGGAATTGAGTTTCCTTCTGGGCTTCAAATTGCATATAGAGAACAGGCAAGTCTAGTGAAGAAGGGCATGGACTATAAATTTGTGAATGTATAAATGGTTATGAAACAAAAATATATTTCTGTTTAAAATATATGTTAGAAGTCACACCATAAATTTTCTCTATGTTTCACTGAACGCTAAAGCAAGTGATTTACATATCAGATCATATAAACATATTTCGTTGAACTCTGGTTGCAATTACAAAGTAATTGGTCATTTCTAGAAAGTTATCTCGGATCTTGTCAGCAAAAATATATTAACAGTAGGTATAAATAATTGTTTTTTCTAAAGTGGCAACTACAAAAAGGATCCGTAATGCAAATGCCAATCGAGCAAAAGAAGCAAAGTCAAATTGAAAGAAGATTACACTAAGCCACGAAGGGTAGTCTTTCCTCTTGTTATTTTATATGTAGAGAAACATGATCTTACATTTTTATTAATTGTTCAAAAGAAAATTTATGCAAAATACAAATCTCTTACAATGAGCAAGTGCTCATAAAAGCTTATGGTAACTTTCAAAACTTTGATAAACATTGATTAGGCATTTAATTAGACTAGTATAATCAGGAAAGCAAGGGATGGAGCATGTTCATGTAATGAGAGGGTGACAATAAGGATGTTGGTGCTTATAATGAGTTGAAGCGTAATAGTGTGTCCCATTTTTCAATATAAAGGAGAGAGCGAAAAAAATATATGCATATTTTTCAATTTATATAGGCAGTAATTATTCAACCATACAATTTCTGAAAATAGCTTAAACTAATGAAATGTTAAATTAAAAATTATATATATATATATATATATATATATATATATATATCTTTTTCAAATGCCTAAATACATAGTGTGTATGTTTCATGATAAAAATTTTATTGAGTGCTCGATTTTTCCCCCTCATAATATTTTCAAAAACATAATTCTTTTTAATATTTCTTGTGAATAGGTCCTACAACATTGACATAGTTCAAGATTATTTTTAATAATAATTTTATATTAAAAAAAAAAATTGTTAATTTTGTAATGATCAAGGCAGGGAATATCAGTGCTTATGACTTCTTCTCATGATATTTTTTTTGTATATGTCAAAATAGACTTTTTTTTGCCATTGGAACAAGGACATAAAAATAAAGTGCATTGATATTTTTTCAAAATTTTAACTCACAATTTGGTATTTTTCATAATACCTCAAAAAAATAGTACTTCACTTTATTAAAAAAACTACATGTTATTAAATAAATCAAAATAAATATTAAATATTATTTAAATTAAAAAATATGTATTATCAAAAACCTCATAAATATTCCTATTTACATGTGGAACCCCTGCCCCCCATCCGCCACCCCGCATGTGCACGCGCGCATGCACACACACACACACACACACACACACACACACACACACACACACACACACACACACACACACACACACACACACACACACACACACACACACACACATGTATGTATGTATGTATGTATATCATCTTAATTTGTAGCATCCGAAGTGGCATTTTTAAGACAATAATACCTTTCTATTTGAAAAGAACAAGATTTAATGCATTGGGCACTAGAACAAAGGGGTAAATTAGAATAAAGGGTTTTTTTTTAACCCCCTTTGTTATAACCCTCCTAAAAAACTATGCCATCCCAAATTCCTCCACCACTTCTCTGCTTTTCATCCACCACTTTACATGTTTTAATATTTTGTACTTTTCAATAAGTGTTAAACAAAAAAATAAGAATTTGACTATTCTAAGTAAGGAAAGAAAGGGAGGGGCAACTTCAAAAATTTTCCCAATAAATAAAAGAAACAAGTTGAGGTCAAGGTGGAAGAAAGAGGCAAGTCCACTTACAATGTTGATCTATTTTGTGATAAAGAGAGCCCAAATAGACTAATGAAATAAATTTTTGAGTTAGAAACTTTTTTTGAAGATGCAAACACTGTATATCTCGTAAAGATAATTAATTAATGTAAAAATCTATGCATACATGTAGATGTGTATTTGAGATATCTCTAAAAGAAGAGATAAGATAAAAGAATGAAGAAGGTGAGTAATTGGGAACAAATGGTTTCCAAATTAACAAGTCATGTTGTGCACCCAAAATTATAGAAAGAATAGTAAAAACCTCCAAGTAGTGAGACTTGATAGAGAAAAGCATGAGATGTCTTTGAAAGGCAATGGGAAAATAAATTTGTTATTTTAGCAATGTAAATATGTGGGTAAAGAGAAGAAAATTACTTCAATAAGTAATGGAAAAGTTATATCTACAAGTGATGGATCCACAAATACATAGATATTACAATCACATAGCTCATTTCGATAAATTAATACTCTTTTATTAAACTCAACAAAGACATCATTTTAATGTATTCTCTTCTACAAGCTTACAAATCTTCTTCAAATTTATAATATTCCTAACCCATCATACAATAACAAAGGATATCAATTCTTATAAAGAAAGTTACAAAACAAACTAAGATAAAATATAGAGGAAAACAAAGAAGCATGCCATCCTTTGTATACAGCTAATATTTTTAAATTTTATCAAATACTGATGCTTTATCTCTTGTAGAAGCTTATCGAGTCTCAACCTCTTTGAGTGCATACCTTAAAGTGTGCATCAAGAAAGGGGTGGGCAGACCACTTAGTCTTTATAAAATTATTGTCCCTTATACCTCCACTTAAAAATAATATAGACCTCTCTTATACATTTCTCTAGGCTTTGACACCTCCCTTACACACTAATCTAAGAAAATCACTGATTCAAATACCCCCTACCTAAGTCAAAACCTTTTTTTAACATTTACTAAATAAAATCAGCCTAAGCTAACCCTATACTTAAAATATATGAGTATGTTATTGGATTAGGTCAACCTCGATCAACCTAGTCTAGGACCTAACGACTTTATTAATTAATGACCATGATCTATTGGTCTAACTCTATTAGTTAAAATTTTAGAACATTTTATATTTAGATCTTTCTATATAAACACCTCCTTTATTCCATTTTAGAGAGAGAGAGAGAGAGAGAGAGAGAGAGAGAGAGAGAGAGTGTTAATCATTCATTTATGCTTATTTACAATCTACTCTTCCACTGCTCCACTTAAGGAGTCATTGCTTAATGTTTTCACTTGGAGAGAAGTATAGTATCTTGTGAAAAAGTCTTGGACACTTAAGAGAAGTCATATAGCCTAGAGATAACCTAGTTTAGTGATCCTTACAAACCACAATAATATCTTGAAAAATACCATTGGCTAAGGGAGATATTGAGTCTCGATGGGTTTATTTTCAAGGTAAGTATCTTTATCCCTTGATCCTCTATTTTAGTAGATAGGAGTAGAATTAGTAATGGATTTTAAATTTATTTCTCTCTACATGCATTAGGGTCATATATATACTAATTTAATTAGGTTTATGCTATGCATATTGTTTTTATGTTTATTACTCCCATTTTGTGCCACATGCTTTGGTGAGCACTAGGTTAGATTTTGATTTACTTTGTCATTTATTTGTGAATAGAAATACATAGGACCTAGGTAGGTTTATCACAAGGTAATGCTTGATTAGAGGATTTAGAATCCTCTCTGGTGATATTGTTATTGTAAGGGAACCCTTTGTTAAGTATAGGAAATCCATATTTGTCATGAACCTAATTATCTAAATGTACCAACAAGTGGAAGGGTTAATGTGATTTATCTTCTCTGAACTAGGATTGGTTTATAGTTCAGTTTCACTTTCCTCTGTATACATTTAGGTGAACTTGATGTAAAACTAACCCTTGTATATTTTCCTTCATGCCTTCATTTATTATCATCTATTATATATTTTCATTTTTACAATGCTAGATGGAATCTATCAATAAGGTATAACATTATGTGCATAGGTTTAACACATAGTCACTATAATCAATTATGCATTTCTTTATGTATGTCATCATCAACCATAGGTAATTAGATCGATCAACGCGACTTAGTTCACATTTTTTAAACATATAAGTTTTCAAACTCAGTCGACCAATTTCATAATGTTAGAAGAATAAAAATCAACATCTGAAGAATAAAAAACATTAAATTAAACATCTTTAAAAATTATTAGGCTCATTCTTACCTTCTTTGTCATTTCTATTCTTCATTTACAATCTTGTTTTCAACAATTTTTTGTCTATAAAATAATGACCCTACAAAAAACTGGGTGGACCAAATTGACACAATCTTATATCTTGCTTTCCTATCTAGAAGATTTATTCAACTTGTTCAACTGTATTCTTATAGCTCTTGCTTCAATAGACAACTTCAAACTTATCTTGTTAGTAATTAATTCGCTTTTAATTTTTATTGCTTGTTTTCTTAGAGTAATCCATATAGACCAAATAGGAGTTTTTTAATTCACCAAATCAATCACACTATTTTTATTTTTTACACACTTCTAAACTACATAATATCAAAAAATATTAAACAAATTCTACCCAAAGTCTACCTACTTGGATTTAATCACCAAAGGGTAAATCGACCTAGTTTTCTGGACAAGTATAAATACATGGTTCATGGTAGATATTAGGAAATAACCCAACACTTTTATCATTGTGGGATTTTAAGGTAAGGGTATAGTCCCCAATACTAAGCCATTGCCATCACCAATACATATTCCTTTTAACCTCAACTACATAAAAACATCCTTAGATTATTTTTCTAGTTCCTTCTTATAGCTAACTCTCTATCAGATTTATTTTTTTAAAAATATCATAATTGAAAAAATTTAAGAATGACTATTTAGATTATCATTTTTATCTTTACTTCATGCTCATTAATAATTATATGATGTATTAAAAAAATTATATCAGCTAATGTTTTTTTAGGGTTTGTATTGTGTAATACAATTAGATCGACTAGATTGATATAGTTATTTGTGTGTTTATTTCAAGCATTCTACATAATAACACTATATCATCTATAGTCATAATTATCAAAACCTCTCTTTACCCTCAGGACATAGTTGATCTACTCAACTGTGTCTCTTATAGTTTTATCTTTTGATAGGACATAGCCATCGTATTTGACGTAGTCCCTTATAGGCCAGTCAGTATTATTTTCCATAAAACATAGTAGTTATATCCAACCCAGTCTCACATAGACTATTTTTTAGTGCTTCCCAATAAAACATAGTAGACTGATATGAATTTATCATGTTATTTTATCCTCTAAACTCTAATGACTCAATCGAATCTATACATATTAGTTGATACTATTTAGTATTGGGATGACATTGATCCTATTTTCCATCTTTGCTTTTTGATCTCAAATTTTTATTTTAATCATCATGAAATCCCCTATCAAAAATGTTTTGGACAACCTTAATCCATTTATATCATATATGGGATGTTCTTTTCTTACTACCTCTGCTACCTAAGAGGATTCTCACTCTTGATACACTTTTGGTCATCCCTCATCTTCAGAATACAATATCATCCAAATTACTCCAACTTATGACACTGATGGATCAAATCCATTTTATACTTCTTAAGACAATTCTTTCTTTAAATTACCTAATTACACTATAGGGGAAATTGACACAAGCTTAACCAATAACCATACAAGAAATATTTTAAATACCAACAACTCATCCTCTAACAATCCTCCACCTAACAACCCACCCCTTCATACCAGTTCAAGGAATGCTCTTCCTTCCAATCCTACCAATCCACCAGTTGATACCACTTAAATTCTTGCACAAATAGTAAAATTAGTATAATGCAAACATCTAATACTTATCAAATGATGTAAATGCAAAATAATTTGTTAAACATGAATAATTAACCTCATATTCTTCTTCCCAAAAATAACCAAAATGTCATCCCTCTACCTCTTAGAGATGTCATGGGAAATATCATTATCCAATCCATTATGCACAATAAGATGCTCCAAAATATATAAAATGAACATTTATCCCCCTTCATTATTTCTATTGATATTTTAAATCTCTCTCTAATTATTAAATATGATGGGACTAAAGACCCTACATCTTTTCATAAAGCATTTGGTAATCTTTATAATGATTGGATTCAAATTAATATTTTTACCACTAGTGAAATTTTAGTCAAAATATCCATGAGTGACGTATTAGAATGGTATACTCAAATCCATTAATATTCTATATGAAAAATCAAGGATTTAGCCAATCCTATAGTTAAGTGATTTCAACCCAATGGTCTTTTTAAAAACTATTTTAGCCATTTTCTTAATTTTAAACAATCCCCTTTTGAATCAACTCATGACTTAATTAAACATTAAAAATATTTTCCAAAAGCAAATCAGAACATGACTGATTATATATTATTTAAACTATTCATAACTACCTTAACACCTTCCCTTAAATACAATGTTTGAACATTTTCTCCCTCAAATCTAAATGATTCCATCGATCAAGCTAAAAGATATGAATTTCTTATGAAATAGTTTGAGCCCAACATTAAAACTATCAAGGCTTCTTTGAAAACTTTATTAATACAATCACTAGCAATCCTCATCAAATAGAACCAAGAGTAGACAAAATATATAATCATGAAGCTTCCCATCCACATATCACTTAAGCCTTTGGGCATCTTGAGATGCCCATCCACATACACTTCAACCTTTGGGGCATCTTGTGATCCCATCCACATATCACATCAGACTTTGGTACATATTATGATGCCCATCCCTACATCTAATTACCCATTGGATAATTTTATGATGTCAATTCTTATTCTACATTTCATAATAATAAATAAATTCAACATCAACAAACCTTCTGAATCAAATAGCCTTATGTTTCATATGCTCATCTTTGATATAGACATTAGTATAGGTTTGCATTTTTATGCTTATCTCATGTTTATTTATCTTTGTGCACTTTATTTCATTACATTTCAACTTATCCATAAACCTTAGTTCCTTCATTTGGTCCTTTGATTTCTTTAATTTATGAGTTGCATTGTAATACCGTGGATAAGACCCAATTTTTCTCATGAATACCTTTCCCGTTCATGCATCAATTTTTCATATAAGTTTGTTATTTTTCAATGTATTTTACACCCACATGGCTTTTTATTTTTTAAGTTACAATGTAAGACCATAGATAGGACCATTCTCTCCTCAAAAATACTATTTTTCACATCATTTTACACCCACGGGTGTATTTTTATGAGTTACAATGTAAAACCCTAGATAGATTCAAAATCTCTTCAAAAATACCATGTTTTCTTCTTTCACCTACTTGGGTTTTTATTTTATGACATATAGTGTAAGAATATGGGTAGGACTAGGTTCTCCTCACATATAACATTTTTAACTTTTCTGGCCACTTGGGTTTCCTTTTTATGAGTTACGATGTAAGACCATGGATAGGATTAGGATCTTCTCATAAAATACACATGTTATTTTAAAGATTTTATCAAATCAAATGTTATTTTTGGAATGTTAAGAAATGGTTTCATGTTTATGATCCCATATTCTCAACTTCAATTTTTATTTATTTTTTGAATAAAAATTTCACAACAATTTATGTTACCATGTTTCCCTTCACTTACATATATTTTTATGATAAGGACTCATACTTACGTATTATTATATCCATTTTTCATAATTTCCACATTTTTGTGATTTGAAGTAATTCAAATAGTTTCATGTTCATTCCTCTTTTTTACCTTTCCTTTAATTTCACTTTATATAAAACAAAGTCAAAGTTAATATAACACTTTTTTCACATGAATAAACAAAACTCTTAGACACCATGCTCTCTAAGTCCTTTTTATTAGCTACTAAGTCAAGTTTTTAAATGGTAGTTATTTTTAACACCCATTTTTAGTTCTATAAATATGTATGGAGGAAAAATAACAAAATCCATCAAAAGTTAAATTTTAAATCAATTAAAAAAAATTCAATGATCAAAAGGCCATATAAACATCAAAAAAGGCAACATCACACCAAAATACATGATTTATAACACATCTCTTATCTTTAATCAAATCTCAAACTCCATAGTTGGAATCATAATAGAATCAAGGTCTATTGGGGTGTGGTATATTAGTAGATTAGGATAACAGAACTTAAAAATATATAGTGTTATCTACTTTCTCATTCAAGTACCTAATATTCACACTAGAGTGATGAATCTGTAACGGATCCTAAGGAATGGGGAAAATATTGTTGAAAAGTATGTCCATTTTAATTTTCATATATATAGCCTTCATAGGATGATATTCATACTTCATTTGATAACTCGAATATTTGTGTGGTTAAGAGAAGTTCTTCAAAATCTTTAATGTCAAAATTCCTCTTCATTTAAGAAACCTAATTTTAGTGTCTTAATCTCGATAAAGACTTTCCCTACCTTGGTCTTCCCTTAATTTCCCCTACCACCCATTTCATTTCCCTCTTGGATAGGAAAGTTTGATTATAAATATGTTTTCCTGCTTCTATTTTCCATAATTTTCACATTTTATAACATGCTAATACTTCTTTGTTCTAGTTTTACCTATCTTTTGATCAAAATAACATGCTTGAATTACTATGGATTATTTTATTTACACCATTGCTTTACATTTTAAAAACTTTCCTTGGTTTCATTACAATAACTAAGTCGATTTATGTGTTTCACTACTTCTCTTTTTATGTTCTACAACTATGTCCATTTCTATTTTTTATATTTTTTTTAATGTTGAGTGAGTTTGGATTTTTACTTATCACTAACTAATGTTTATTTTCCATTCCATGTAATTTTTATATTGATGATTGATTAAAGATTATTAAATCTCACTCATCAATGTTATTCTACCATTTCTTTCCCATTTTTGTTTAAATAATGATTGTTACTACTTTCAAATTGATGTTAGACTTTCATTTTGCTTCTATCCTTAGTTTGATTTGGTTAGTTTACATTTCTTACTTAGGTATAATTTTTTGAATTTTTTGGTCATTTAGTAGCCTTGGATTTTTAGTTACATGATTTAGTTTAAATTATATTTTGGTCATTTGGTCCTAAGTTAGAAATAATCACCCTAGATTACCAAATTTCCAATTCCATCATGCCTATATATCTTAGTTATCTTCGATTTCTTACATCTATTTATTTTTGCTCTTGAGTTTTGTATCCTTGGGTTTGTCCAAAGTAAATTCTATGCCTTCCATGATCAAAATTAAAAACACAAAAAAAAACCATTCAATGATAAAGGTAAGTCAAGGTATGCATACATTACTTTTATTTCAATTATTTCCTTTCATCTATTTATTTTTAGTTATTTTATGTTATAAAATACTACTATTTACTGAGCTCAACATCATGTATTGTTGTGTTCGTTTTCATAAGCAACATCCCATGTTATAATTTCATGAAATATAATTTGTTTAGAGTGGGTCATATGTATAAATACAATATTTTAAAACTTTATAAAATATTGATGATTTATTTCTTGTAGGAACTCATCGAGTCTCAACCTATCTGATTGAATGCCTTAAAGGGTGCACTAAAAAAGGGCTAGGTAGACTATTATTTATTTATAATATTTTTTCCCTTATACCACCACTTAAAACTAATACAAACCTTTCCTTTCCATTTCCCTAGTCATTGATACCTCCCATACACACTCCTCTAAGTAATTCACCATCTTAAATATCCCCTAGCTAAACTAAAACCTTGATTTGACATTTACTAAATAAAGTTAGCCTGATCTAACCCTATAATTAAAATATATGAGCATGTTATGGACTAGGTCAGCCTCAACTAACCTAGTCTAAGACCTAATGTAATTATTAATTAAATAACAGGGTCGATCATGCTGACAAAAAACTTTATAAGAATTCAAGGTTATATTTAGCTATATAAACAAAAAATATTTTCTTTAGAAAGAGAGAGATAAAATTGATCATTTATTTTTACTTATTTACAATTTGCTCTTCCACTATTCTACTCGAGGAGTCATTTATTAGGGTTTACACTTGGAGAGAATGATCTTATCTTGTGTAAAAATCTTGAATTCTTAGGAGAATTCATATATCCTAGATCTAACCTATATTATTAATCTTTATAAACCATAATAATCTCTTTTAAATCACTTTTGGGCAAGGGAAAGATTGAGTCTCAATGGGTAAGTCTTCAAGGTAAGTTTCTCTAAATCTTACTCCTCTATTTTAGTAGATATAAGTAACATAGGTAATTAATTTAGAATGTATTTATTTATCCATGCATTAAGGTCATATTTATATTGACTTAATTATATTTATTCTATGTACGTTTGATTTTATGTTTATTACACCTAGTTTACATCACATGCTTTGGTGAACACTAAGTTTGATTTTATTTTAATTTATCATTTATTTTTTAATAAGAAAACATAAGACCTAGCTAGGGTTATCACATTGTATTTCTTGAATAGAGACTTTATAAGCCTCTTTAGTGATATTATTATGGTAAAGGACCCCTTGGTTGGGTATAGCATATCCATATTAGTCATGACCTTGATTATCTAAATGTAATAACAAGAAAAAGGGCTAGTGTTATTTATATTCTCTAATATAGGATTGATTCATAGAAGGTTTACTGAATCCACATTGGTCATGACTCTAATTATCTAAATGTACCAACAATAGGAATAACTAGTGTGATTTATCTTCCCTAGGTTAGGATTGATTTGTACCTCAACTTCAATTTCCTTTATATGCATATTTCACTTTCAGGGACTATTACTCAATTAAAAAAATTGTTTCGACCATGTTCTCTAATTTAGATTTCACACAACCAATATCTATCATTCAAGTGGACTCCCACTCCTTAAGAGTGGTAAATCAGGAAAGTAGTCATTGTCCCTCACTTAGAAAAGAGTCCAAAAAAGGTAAAGGATCTACTCTTAACTAAATTAAAACTCATTATCATAATATCCCACATGGAAATGTTCCCCACTTATATTATATTAGTCAAAAGGAAGTCACCCTTATGCCTTGGAGTATAATGATACCCCATGCCACCTAGTCAGCTTAGTCTAATTGATTAGTGTTTATGTGTCAACATGAATACTGTTTATGAGACCTCATTAGTCACGAGTGTTAACATAAATAGTGTTTATTAATCCTCATAAGAAAATAGTGTCAACATGAATATTGTTTGTAACACCTCATCAATCAATAGTGGTTCCACATCAACAAGTGAAAATCTAATTATGCTTTCAAGAAAATCAAAGAAAAATAAATTTTTAAGAAACCCATGGAAGAATAAATCTTAGTGGAAGACGATGTGAAGGTTTTAGATTACTTTATAGAAGAAGGAGACCCATTATTTTATGTTGGGAAATATTTTTCGATATGCCATATGTGGGAAGGAGTTGAATTATATTTAGGGGATATAGGTAATGTATTATTTATTTGTGTTTTTCATGGAATAAACATTGAGGATAATAACAAAACTCATATTTCCATGAAGGAAACAATGAAGGTAGAGGAAGTGCAAGTGAATTTTCATGAGAAGTGTATGGCTAAAGTCCATGGATGTAATGAAGGAAATCAAGTGAAGAATAGGAAAATAACAACCATGGAGGTTGATGATAATGGGTCTTTAGGAGTCCATCGTATGAATTAATACTATGGAAAAAATTAAACATGAGAGAAGAGATGGAAAACATTCTATGAGGCATGAAAATACATTAATTTAGTAATGAAAAAGATATAATAAAAAAATGCATTAAGAGTGGTTCAGTCTATCATGTGCATTTATATGATAGAAAGAAAAAACTAACACGAAACTTTATAGTTAGTAGATAAAAGTTGAAGAGAAGAATATATTAAGAGATATGAGAAGAGATTGGAAAGGTGAACAATGTCACTCATATGACATAAAAGTAAAATAAGTGAAGGAAGGAGAATGCAATAAGCTAAGTATTGATGTAAATAATATGAATACTAAATAAAAAGTGAAATAGGAGTTATCATAAAAACAACTGAGCATTATTCTAAGAATTAGGTTGATGCATAGAATTAAATTTTAGTGGCCGTAACTTATGACCCAATAACCCAATTAAGTTATCCTTCATGAAAAAATGAATATGAAATAAAAAATAATGCATACATAACACTTTTATTAGTTTTGTTAAATTAAAATATGTTTGGAGAGCCATATGAGATCATCTAAGCATCTAAAATTGCATTCTATTATTTTTAGTCATGCTAAAAATTGAATAAATTTGTATCCAGGTGTGAATTTGGGTTAAAAATCATCCAATAATGTGAATTTATTATTTATATGATATGATTAAATACTATTCCCATTAGAACTTGTATGGAATAGCTATTATGAAAATTAATTTGTTATTTATAGCATGGGTAGTTAACTCAAGTTATCCTTTTATTTTTATAGATTGTTTAAAATTACATATAAACTAAAATTTTGAGTTGACATTTATTTAAATAATTTTATGTAATTATTTTATTCATTCAAGATGAATCAATAGAGATGAGGATTTTTAAAAAACTATGAGTATTTTTCCTATTTTTATTTTTATTTTTAATCTATGGATTCATCATTTGATGTAGATACCTATTTTATTGAGGCCATAACTTTTGACTCATTAATATGATTGATCTATAATTATTGTAAAAATAAATTTGAAAGAAATGAGAATACATTCATAACCTCCTTCCCCAGATAGGAATGATTCCAATATGTTTGGAGACCCATATGAGATCATCTAAGGGTCTAAAATTGCATTATAGTATTTATAATCATGCTAAAAATAGTGGAAATTGAATAACTTTGAAACCAAACCTGAAATTTGGTTGAAACTCATACAATACAATGAATTAATTATTTTGAGGATAATTTTAAAATTTTATGATCATTATAACCTTAATGGAAATATTATTATAAGAATCATGTTTTTATTTATAGAAGGGGTAGTTAACTTTGGGTAACTTTTTTATTTTTATATGTGCTCTTTTAATTTTAAATGCCAACTTAAACTTTGAGTTTATATTTATTTAAATAATTTTATGTAATTATTTTAATCATTCAAGGTGAATCAATATATATTATGTTTTTTCAAAAAATTATGTGTATTGTGCCTATTGATATTTTGATTTGTTAATTTAAGGTTTCATCATTTGATGAAAAGATCTATCTTCCAAAGACCATAAATTTTGACTTGTTAACTTGATTGATCTATCCTTAGTTTAAAAATTAATATAAATTAAATAATATGCATAAATAAATATATTAAATTGCTACATCCAATTCTAATATGTTTAAATATCCATACGATATCATCTAACAGACTAAAATTACATTCTAATATTTATAGTTACTAAAAATAATAGAAATTAGATAATTTTGTAACCAAACATGAAATCAGATTGAAAATCATCCAAAATCATTAATTTATTATTTATTTTATATTTTTATAAAATTAGACTCATCCTTACTTTCATGAAAATTTTATTATTAAAATCAAGTTGATATTTGTAGTAGGGCCAGTTAACTCTAGGTAGCTTTTTCATTTTTAATATTTTTTAATTTTGCATGTTAACTCCAATTTTAAGTTGATGTTTATTTAAATAATTTTATATAATAATTTTATTCATTCAAGGTGAATCAATATATATAAATTTTATTATTAAATTCTAAGTATTGTGCCTATTGATATTTTGTTTTGTTAGTCTGTAGATTCTTTATCTTCTATCATATCAATTTCAAATCCTAGAGGTAAAATATTTGTGAATTTGTATTGATTCTTTAAATTATATTTTGTGAGACTATTATGTGATTGCATAACATGTGTAAATATTCTAATATTACAATAAATAATTTCATAGATGAACAAGACTATGCAACACCTGTAAAGGCAAGTAGAATAGTTAATTGTAATTGTCACAAATTTAACAAATCAAAGACAAAGTAAAGCGGCGGAAAAAATATTGGAATAAATAGATCATGAATAATAATTTTATAAAAATTAATAAGAACAATAATAACAATTTTTATTGGAATAAATAAATGTATTATGTTTGGAAGGAAGGAGTGAAGGAATCAAGGTTGAAGTTTCAAAGCATAGAGGTAGTTTAAAACTAGATGAGTTGGTATACTAGTTAAATAGAATGTAAAAAAATTTGAATGGAAAAATATGAAAAAAGACAATAAAGTAAAATTTAAATTTATAAAATTTAAGGGTCATGCAACTATTTTTTAAGGATCATCTATAGAAAGAAAGACAGAGAAAGGGTAAATAAAAGATTAACATTTGGATAAATATGACGTATTTGAGGGAGAAAATGATTAATATATATTATGAACAAAACATATATATATATCCAAAATGATCACAATATGTGTGTGTGTGTGTGTGTGTGTGATTTTTACAAGATTTCCATATGAGTGGAACATGATGAAATAAATGAATAGATAGATACAAGGTATGTAAATGGATTTATGTTTTCTATTTAAGATGAATTTAGTATGCTTATAATACATTGCATAGATGAGATTTATTAAATTGTTTTGAAATTAGAATAAAAACAAAATAAAAAGTATTTTATAAGATCAACTAGGCAAAAAAGAAGACAATCACCTCTAGTAAATGGGTGAGGTGGGTTTAATTATACTAGAGGAGGATTGACCTATGGTATAGAAAGAAAAGAGGATAATATAAAATTGTTTAAATATTAACAAATATGAATATGATTTGAAAGAGTTATAGGATATGGCAGCGTTTATGGATGGAACCATTCACATAGACCTCATGTTTATTATAGATGCAGAGAAGAAGGACATACATATTTTTAATGTATGCACTATAATAAACAAGAAAAGAGTAAAGAGGATATGCCAGTAGTAAATCTAGTGGAGGATGAAACAAAAGAATAAAATATAGAAGTTGCAATAGTAGACATAGGATAACTTTTCATGATGAGGAGAGCAATGATATCTCTAAGGAAATAATAGGTGAAAAAAAATAAGGTTGTGATTCATGGTTGCATATAAATATTTTATGAACAAGGAAAAATTGAAGAGGTAACATGAGAAAATTAGCTTTAGATGGTGGAATTTGTGAAAATATGGTTTCTAAAGAAATGGTAGAGAAAGTAGGTTTAAAATGTTGAAAATATTTTTATCCTTTTCAGATCTCATGATTTAATAAGGGAATGAAAATAAAGTAGATAAAAAGGTGTTGAATCAATTTTTATATAGAAAAAACTTATAGAGATGAAATATGGTGTGATGTTATTCCAATGGATACATGTCATGTGTTGTTGGGAAGTCCATGTCAATATGTCAAAATGAAATTCATGATGGAGAAAAGAGTACATATACTTTTCAAAAAGTTGGTAAAAATATGGTTTTACTACTTCTTAAATAATAAGCGAAGGGAGAAATCATGATGTCCATGATTGAGTTTATGAAAGGCATAAAGATGACTGGTTGTTTTTATATATTAATACCAAATAAAAATGACATAAAAGTGGTTCAAAAACCAATAGAAGAAGCATAAGTGTTTAATTAATATGTAAATATTATACCTGATGAGTTACCAAATGGTTTACCACAAAAGAGAGACATTCATCATCATAATTAATCAAATAAAAACTCCACTCGACTAAGTAGCTTGTAGGATGAGTCAAATAAAACACACAAAATTGAGTAAATAGTTTTTTTACCTGGTGAAAAATGGTTTAGTAAGAGAGATCACGAGTCCATGTACAACACCAACATTAATAACTCTGATGAAGGATAGGACATGGAGGATGTGTGTGGATAGTATAGAAATAAATCAAATAATTATCAAATAATTATTTCCTATACCCTATGTAGATGATATGATGGATGTGTTTACATGATAAAAATACTCTACTAAGATTGCTCTAAGGAGTGAATACTATCATATTTAAAATTATGAAGGATATTAATGGAAAAAAACTTTCAAGCTGAGGGATGATTTATATGAGTAAAAGGTGATGCCAATCAGATTACCTAATTCACCCATCATGTTTATGAGGGTGATGAGCATAGTTCTAAGAGATTATATTTATAAGTTTTTAGTTGTTTATTTTGATGACATTTCTATATTTAATAAAATTAAATGAGAGCACTTAAGGAATTTAATAAAGGTATTATAATTATTAGTAAATGAGAATCTTTATGAAAATCTGAAAAAGTTAAATTTATAAATAATATTTTATTATTTTTAAGGTTTATAATTTTAGTATATGGTGTCAAAATATATGAAGAAATGGTAAAGGAAATTTTTGAGTGGCTTATTCCAAAGGTAATTAGATAGGTTAGAATTATCCATAATTTATAAACTTTTAAAAAAAAGCACATTAAAAAAATTGCAAGTATTTTTTCACCAATATTAGATTTGATTAGAGTAAAATAATTTATATAGAAAAAGGTAGTAACAAAAATCTTTGATTTGTTCAAGAAAAAGATTACACAGAATTACATTTTAACATACCCAAATTTTAAAAATGTTTTTGAGGTGGATTGTGATGCTTCATATTTGGGAATTGATGATGTGTTGAGTCAAAAAGGAATGCCAATAACATATTTATGTGAGAAACTAAATGAGGTAAAATAGAAATTTTATACATATTATGTTGTATTTTATGTCATTGTATAATCATTGAGACATTAGAGGCTTTATCTAGTGCCGAAATGTTTTATCATATTTACAGATCATGATGCTTTAAAGTATTTAAACACTCAAAATAAGTTAAATAGTTGGCATGAAAAGTGGGTGTCTTCATTGCAAGGATATACTTTTGTTTTTAATCATAAATAAGAAAAATTGAATCAAATAGTTGATGCTTTGAGTAGGTGAATGACATAACTAACTACTAATGTGAGTGAATTAATTGTATTTGAAGTTGTTAATGAATTATATGATTTTTATCCCTATTTTGGAAACATATTTAACTAATGTATAAATACATTAATAGGTGAGATAAGTGTTACTTATGATTATTACCTTATACATGATGGTATCATCAAGGTAAAAATTATGTATTCTAGTTGGGTCTCTAAGAGACAATATTATAAAATAATTCATCATTGGTGGTTTGGGTCGACACTTTGGTAAGACTAAGACAATATATTTAATGGATGAAAATTATTTTTTGTGAAATATGAAGATATATGTGGAAAGATGTGTTTTAATATGTAATAAATGTCACGTGGTTAAAATTCATGGACAAAATACAAAGTTGTACACATCATTACTAGTTCCAAGAGGAAAATGGAAAGATTTGACTATGGACATTGTGTTGGGGTTACAAACATAAAAAGATGTAATTATTTAGTGTATTTTTGTAAGGTTTTCTAAGATGGTTCATTTTATTTCACATAATAAATCCAATGATGTCACTAGATTATCATAACTATTTCTCAAGTATGTTCTAAAATTGCATGTTGTTCCA
>JARHVA010000422.1:3747500-3775000 GCA_037957365.1 Torreya grandis | reverse complement strand
AGTAAGTATTATTTAGATGATATCAAGGTCTCTAAACCATTGAGAATCCTAAAAGATTAAAATCATGTTGTAAAAGATATTTTTACTTATGTAAGCATGATAAACCACTCATCATGTCTCTATAATGTTTAGTTGTATGTTAGAAAAGGCAAACTAGGCATATTCTATGGAAGAGACTTTATCTTCTTCTTTACCAACAAACCTATGTTGGTCCATTAGTTGAGAAAAGATAGGATTCATGCCTATCAAGAATGACTTAATAAATCCACCTACATACAAATGGGTTAGTGGTGGAGATGTCCTTAGGCCTGATTATTTATAGGATTTAATGTAGGGTTAAAAGTTTGTAAAAAGGTTTGCAACAGGTAGACACCAAAAATATTATATGTTCATGTAAATATGGGTGAAATAGTGTATTTATTTTGATTAATAAGATTTTATTATTTTCCCTTCCTAATGTATATACATTTCATTTATTTATGAAATAATAGTGGGATATATTTCATAAATGAAGAGACTGGTGAGTCAAATCACTGAGTTCATAGGTTCCTTCAGTATATGATCCAAATTCATTCCATTCTATAGTAGCTTCATATTGGTTATGACATATTAGTGATATCACACAATAAATCATCTTTGCATGAATGAATATCTATAGTCAGCTAGAAGCATGTATTTATGGTTTGCATGAGCTTGTGTATAAGATTGGGTGTGAGGGAATACTAGCTATACGTGATTCTATGAAGACTAATTTATTTATGAGAATTAAGGAGGATGGATACATAGTAAGTTTATCGTGAAGGGAATTATTTTAATCCATGAATTCTTGGGTCTAGTAACCAAGTCTATCTCTAAAAGGATAGATATTTTGACAATGACAACATAAAAATTGAAGATACCTGAGTCAAAGTATAATTTAAGATTTTCTTTCATGATGCATATATAGTAAACTATGTGTGCTTAGAGAGGAAAGATAAGGTGAAGTATGTTACATGTGGTCCAAGTGAAATGAGAATGAACATGATGTTATGCATCAACACATATATGTAGATTTTGATTCAAAGTTATTGATAATATAAACAAGAAAAATATTACTTAGTGATCTACTCATTTAAGTTGATCTAGCCATGCATAATTTGTTGGCTCATGCATATACATAGTTTAATGCTAGAAAATTCTCATTACACTATTTATACATCATGTGTGATCAACTACCCATCTGAGCCATGTAATAGTTTTGGTGAGAATTTGATCATGTTAACTTTGAGATATGATGGAGACTTCTCTTATATTGGTTAAAAACCAAAGCCAAATTAGTCTTATGTAGACTAACACTAGTCAGACTGATGTTAGTCAAATAAGTATGCATTTAAATATTAAGCATTTTAACTATTCTCTAATAGATGGTGAAGGGATTTTTTAACATTTTTCATGAATGGATAAGAACTCCATGCATTATGTATATTAAAAAGTAAGACTCATAATCGAGGCATGGGAATGTATCGATGGTAAAAAATAACTTAATTTTCTATGTCTTTAAGAATAGTTTGTGAAATAGTTAAAGGGTTAAAACATTATATATGTTGAATTAATTTAACTAGTTCCTCAAAAAACTTAACTCAAAAATCAAAGTATATCTTGGTACAAAATGACTCTACAAAGTCTGATTAGCACATAAAAGTGAAAACATAAATAGGGATAAAATATTGTCACGTATTAAAATTTACATGGAAATGAAATTATTAGTAGAAAGGGAGTTCAAGAATCCTTTCAATTATCATTTTTTTCAAGAAGTAGAAGATAAAACTGGGCAAAGGTGGAATCAAATGAAAGAGATATCTTAAGAGTAGTTTGAGGGTTTAGATGGAATAGAGATAAATTCAAGGTGAAGCCTCTTGTTCCATACTATTTTGTAAAAATTTGTAAGTTTATATTCATATTTAGAAAGAAGAACAATAATAAACATATTTTCTAAGATATTAATGATGATCTTTGTCATATAGTGAATAGTCCATTGGGTCTTATAAATACCAATAGAATAAATTTATTGAATAGACTCCAAGGTGAATAAATAGAAATATAGAAGTTAATTCTTATTGGAGATGAATAGAAAAGTGAGATTGGGTAATAAATAAATAATAATGAAATTTTTATCACTTTATGATATTAGAGTTTGTTAGCTTTTCTTAATTGCTTCTGAGCTTGGTTTAAGCTCTTTAAAATTTTGAAATTTGTTTAAAGTTTATTGGTGTAAAAGGAGATTCAGAGCACAAATTACTCTTGAAGATAAAAATTTATGCAAAGTTCTTTGTAAGGTTCATCCTTAATGTTTTGTGTAGGCTCAAATGAAAATATCATTCTCTTAGATAAGCCCAAGTAGATAACCAGGCAAAAGAAATTAGGACTAATTTTGAAAGGAAGTCAAATGAGATTATGATATGCAAAAAATTAGAACATAAGAAAAGATGTAGTATTTGCCATTGAAATCAGTCAAGGAGGATGGAGCTCATGGAATCTCAAATATATGTTGAGCCATCAAAAATCTATTAATATGGTTTTAAAAAGAACAATTTTGAATGTTTTTGGCATTTTGATGTTTATAGTATTTTGATTAATATAGTAGATAGTATGGATAGAATTAATTTAAGAGTTAGAAATGTTGCTTTGATGATTATTTAAATACTAATATTGTATTTATTTAGTTAATGGTCCTTATAGGGAAAGGATAAGGCATTCAAAGCCTAGAAAGGATTAATAAGAAATTAGAAATTCCCAGGAAGCTTGAAGAGGTGAAGAGGTAGTGAAGCCCAAGAGAAGAGCATAGAGGTTGAGAGAAATCCATGAAGGAAGATTGGATGAAATATTAAAAGGAAAAGGTGAAAAATACTTGGATGAGACAAGAGAGATGGAGCAAAAAGACTTGTTCAGGATAGTCAAGGAGGTGTTAAGAAACTACCAAAAGGTAAGGACTAGAACAAAGAAAAAGAAAGAATGAAGAGACACAAAGACGAAGAGTTATAGAGAGAAGTAACACAAATAAGACAACATCTAGCCATGATAAAAATCATGGTAGAAAGTATGTAGGACCCATGGAATGGATGAATCATGAGAAAGAATAATGTGAGATGGCCCATTGAATAGATAAGAGATAGAAGAAGAAAGAAAAGGATAAGAGTTACCTTGAATAAAGAATTAAAGATGTAGTGTAATAAAGAGGAAAAGCTTAGAAAAGAACATATTTTAAATAAATTCAAAAAGTAGGAGAACAAAAGTGGTAGACAGCCACTACAACTCAAGACTTTAATTGGCCCAAAAATTTTATATATAATATTACTTTTGATGCTTTGTTTTTAAGTAAATCTGTTAGTTCTGAAAATGGAGATAGAGTCATGAACAATGAAGCAGGATCACTTTTAGAAGTAATGATTATGATAGTGCATGAAGACACAAAGGCTTTCTTTAAGGCATCAAAAATTGATGATGATCATGAAGATCATCTTGACATCCATCTAAAGGAATTGAAAAAATAATAATAGTCAATCCTCAATCAGGATGATGGAAAAAATGAAGACCCCAAAACTGGAGACAAGGAGTTACAAAGTGAAAAATCAAGGTATAATGCAAAGCAATCAAGTTTTCATTTTAATGTTGTTGAATCTAACCAATATTTGTGAATCCTAATGAAGACAATGGAGATAAGGCTAAATTTAAAGCCATAAATATTAAATATGATCTCCTGATGGAGATCAATAATTATAAATAGTAAGTTATAGATGAAGAAAGGTTGCTAGGAGAGCAACAAAACAATATTTTTGTATACAAGGATATGGAAAATCTAATGGAAGAGATGATAGCTTTGGAGAATGCCATAAATAATGAATAAGAGGAAAATAATTTTCTTAAAATGGATATTTAATTAGTCTCTAAATAATGAAATTTATGTTGTGTGGAGAGAGACCTCAAGGTCTCAAATTTTTATTTCTAATATTTTATTTGAGTTTGTATATATAGGTTTGATAGAAGAGGTGAAGTGCATTTAGGAGAGATCTCTTCTAAGATCTCAAGATATGAGAATAAAATTTGATATCCTCATTCAAAAGGATAAACATGCAAAGGAGAAGACTAAAGGGAAGAGGAGAAATCAAAGCATAATAAGGGTAGAGAAGATGGCAAGAACAAAGAAAAAAAAGTGTGGTAGTAGAGATCATTCACACTTGTTTGAAAAATGGAACAAATAATACTATTTACAAAATATTTTTAGTTGTATTTGGGCATATAAACAATAGCTCATGAGTAGGAGCTCATGAAAAATTTTGAGCCCAAGAGTTTCATGTAAGAGAATCAACTCAAGTTTTTAAATCTTGTATATAATGTATGAGGTGGTCATTTGTAGACAAATAAGTCCTATTGAGTGGACATAGATCCATGAAGAGTTTCATATTGTATTTTGAAAGCTTTAAAAGGCCCTAGGTAGGATAGTAAGTATTATCTAGATGATGTCAAGGTGTCTAAACCATTGAGAGTCATAAAAGGTTAAAATCATGGTGTAAAATATATATTTACTTATATAATCATGTCTTTGGAAGGTTTAGTTGTATGTTGGAAAAGCCAAACTAGGCATATTCTATGGAGGAGACTTTGTCTTCTTGTTTACCAACTAAACTATGTTGGTCCATTAGTTGATCAAGATAGGATTCATGTTGATCAAGAAGGACTTAATAAATCCACCCACATACAAATGGATAAGTGGTGGAGAAGAGATCCTTAGGCCTAATTGTTTATAGGATTAAGAGTAGGGTTGGAGGATTTTAAGGTCTACAATAGGTAGACAATAAAAATATTGAATGTTCATGTAAATATGGGTGAAATAGTGTATTTGTTTTGATGGATAGTATTTTATTATATGCCCTTTCTAATGTCTATACATTTATTTTATTTTTGAAATAATAGTGGTATTTATTGAATAAATGAAGATAATAGTTAGTCAAATCACTGATTTCATAGGTTCCTTTAGTATATAAGCCAAATTCATTTTATTTTGTAGTAGCTTCATATTGTTTTTGACATATGAGTGATATCACACAATAAATAGTCTTTAAATGAATATATATATAGTCATCTAGAAGAACGTATTTATGGTTTGAATGAAATCATGTATAAGATTAGGAGTAAGGCAATACTAGATATACATGATTCTATGAAGACTATAATCTATTTGTGAGAATTAAGGAGGGTGGATACACAAAAAGTTGATTGTGAAGGGAATTATTTTAGTCCATGAGTTCTTGGGTCTAGTAACCAAGTCTGTCTCCAAAATGATTGATATTTTGATAATGGTTGCACCAAAATTAAAGATACCTGAGTCCAAGTTTAATTCAAGGTTTTATTTCATGATGCATCTATATTTCAATTTTGTGTGCTTAGAGAAGAAAGGTAAGGTGAAGTATGTTACATTTGGTCCAAGTGGAATGAGAATGAACATGATGTTATGTGTTGACACACATAGGTAGATTTTAGTTCTATGTTATTGAGAATATAAACAAGACAAAGATTACTTAGTGATATACTCATTTAAGGTGATCTAACCATGCATATTTTGTTAACTCATGCGTATGCACAGTTCAAGGTCTATGGATTTCTATTGCATTATTTCTACAACATGTGTGATCAAATACCCATTTGAGCCATGTAATAGTGTTGGTGAGAAGTCAACCACGTTAACTTTGAGATTTGATTGAGGCTTCTCTTATATTGGTTGAAAACTAAAGCCAAATTAGTCTTATTTTGACCAACACTAGTCAGATTGATGCTAGTCAGATAAGTATATGTTTGAATATTAAGCATTTGAATTATTCTCTAATGGATGGCAAAGGGGAATTTTCAATAGCTATCATAAATGGATAAGAATTCCAAGCATTGTGTAGATTGAGAAGTAAGACTCATAATCAAAGAATGGGAACATATTGATAGTCAAAAAGAACTTAAGTTTTTGAGTCTTTAATAACATCTAATGCAATATTTAAAGGGTTAAAGCATTATATAGGTTGAAAAAAATTGACTAGTTCCTCCAACAACTCGACTCAGAAAGCTAAGTATATCTTGCTGTAAAATGACTCTACAAAGTTTGTCTAGCATGTATAAGTGAAAATGGAAATAGGGATAAGACACTGTCACATATTTTCATTTACATGATAGTAAAATTATTAGTAGAAAGGGAGTTTAAGAATCATTTCAATGATTAGTGTTTGCAAGAAGTAAAATATAGAATTGGGTGGAAGTGGAACAAAATGAAAGAGAGATCTCAAGAGTGGCTTGAGGGGTCAGATGAAATAGAGATAAATTCAAGGTGAAGCCTCTTCTTCCATACTATTTTTTAAAGATTTGTAAGTTTCTATTCAAATTTAGAAAGAAGAACAATAATAAATAGACTTTCTGAGAGATTGAAGATGATCCTTGTCATATAGTTAATAGTCCATTGGGTCTTATAAATACCAATAGAACAAAGAGATTGAAAAGATTCTAAGGTGAATAAAGATAAATATATAATTTAAATATGATTGGAGATGAATAGACAAGTGGGATTGGGTAATAAATAAATAATAGTGAGATTATTATCAATGAGTTTAAGAGCTTAATCTTATGAAAATTTCACAATCACAGCCTATAAAGATCATACATAAATTATAGTACCACTTTGGTAGATGCATAGTAAATTATAATAATATTAAATGGACCTATGAATTTATGAAAATGTGTGAGTGATCATTAGTAGAAGTAATAATTACATAGGTCAATAGAGACCTTATATATCATAGGTAATTACTTCTAATGAAATTGAGTAGAGAAAATAGTATCATGTTGCATGGCATGAATAGAGATAATAAATAATCAAAGTCATAGTGGAAAATTGATTTTTAGATTTTGTATGGTCATAATTTTCACATCAAAACTCTAATTAAGGAATTCAAGGTTGCATAGGAAATATCTAAAAGAAAATTATCCATTAGTGGTCACCATACCTCAATTCACACAATATGCAGTCAATGTTATAAAAATAAAAGGTTTGAGAATATCATTAAAGTAGGAAAAATAATAAAAATATCTCATGTAAATGTTGAAGGGGATTTTTGAAGCCAAGTATTGTAATCAAGAGGAGATAAAAAAAAATATATGGGATAATCTAGAGATTGATTGGGCTTGAGTAACATCTTTTGGAGATCTATAAATGAAAATCAACATCGATGAGAGCCCCAATATCACAAAGAGGAGGAAAACATAAAGAAATGAGAATTAACATTGAATAATAGAGAGGATTAGGGAAGGTTTACATATTGGTCATAAGATCAGAGATCTGACATAAATCAAAGAGGGGATAAAAAGATATTAAAATAGACAAGTCTCAAATCAAGGTTGCATAATCGATAATAGAAAAAAGAGTGAATGTAAAACCCAATAGAAGATTAGATTAAAAGTTAGAGAATAGAGAGATAAAGTAGGTGTATAGAGTCATTATGAATTTTGATATTTTTAATGCTTTAGTTTAATCCATGATATAATAATACATGTTTTATTCCACTGTGAGACTTTGGATACATGATGAAGGACATCTATTTTTTTGGTAAAAACTACCATTTACGCAACCATGGTTATTTTTTGTTATATATAAAATATAAACACCATGAAATACATACACACACACACACACACACACACACACACACACACACACACACACACACACACACACACACACACACACACACACACACACATACACATATAATGGATGGGTAAAACCCAAATATATAAATAGTATCATATATTCATGTGCTTGAGAGTTTTCATAAAATTCATTAAATAATTCAACACTAAATTTGAGAAAATGGAATAGCTCTTTCAATATTTTCAACATGTCTTCCAAAATAATGTATAGTTTTTTATCACTTGATCTATTAATAAAGGGTATAAAAAATCATGTGGACACATAATTTGTACATGATAACATAACCTATATTCTGCATAGATGGTAGACACTTTTGCAATCACCAAAGACTCAAAAATTTATAGACTATGTTGTGATGTCTAATGGGTCCATAGATATTTTAAATACCACAAAGTTTCACAACATATTTAGCATCACATCTAAGACAATAATTATGGATCCCTCACATTCCTTGTGATAATTCAAGTCATACCTCAATTCAAATTCAAAATTATAATAAACTAGGGCTAGTTATAAATAACCACTAATGTTTCTTAATCCAAAACGTACTTTGATACATCCATAAAAATTCTAAGATTATAACTAATACTTATACCATAAATTATTAATTTGATTTACTTACTAATAATGAACATCTGCTATGAAAATTCCCATTTCAAATGGGCATTAACTTATTAAAATATTATTGCCTCTTGTACAATTAAAACAATGTTTGAAGTCATAGTATTTTCTTGGTAAATTAGCCATCTGATCCTTTTGAACAAATGAAGAAAAATAATTTGGTAGACTATAGTTTAATAAAACCCCGTAATGATGACCCTTTCTTTGATTGGATACTTCTCTATATATTTTATTTATTTCTGTTTGATAGTGCTTGCAAGAATTGACTAATAGAACCACTTTTGGATATTTTCATTTAATTAAGGGATGGCATCCATCATATTGTTATAACTTATAACATATTATAGCCACTTTTTTTAATTTTTTCATAATTATTTATTTGATTTTTGTATGGTCAACTATCATTCCTTCCACATTATCCTATTATTTTTCCTTTTTTTCTCTTATACAATCTCATTGTGGCCACTTCTAGTTTTTTTGTGTGTTTGAAATCTAAATTTTGGATGGTTGTGTTTATTTACCATGTTGTGTGTTATATGTAACTAATCATAGAGCATTTTACTTGTGTGAATATCACTTTATGTGATAATAATTTTTTTTATGGTTTATTTCTATTGTAGATGTCATTTTTCTTATAGTTTACTCTTTGGAGATTTACATGTGAATTTATATTTGTTATATTTATTCATTGTTTGCCTACTACTATGATCTATCCAATGTGTATTTTATTTCACATAATGAAAATCTATACTTATCATTAAATGGATGTCCTTGCCTTTTTTAATGTAATTAATTGGCTCTAAAATAATTAATCTCCATGTCACTTATAGATTCCTCCTTTATGGACAAATATTATTTATATGCAAAATTTTTATTTGATATGGTAAATAAATAGGTTAATAAAGGTCCTATAGCCTTGTATAAATGGATAGAAAGATAATACCTTAAATAAATCTTGAAACACCTCTACATATGACAAAATAAACAAAAACTAACAAACTTTGGATATGCTAGTGAAACAACCACTCTAAGTTTATCTAGCATTTGTGAAACTTTCATAGATCCTCCATAATACTATATCCCTCCTGAGTGAAGAGTCATAATGGAATAATTTTTTACCACTATTCTTCTACCTTTGTTTTTTTTTTTCACTTTAGTCCACTTCCATTTATAGCACACTAATTTGTAGTCAAATTTATTATTTAGTGATAATGAAGCTTTCAACTTCTTATCTCATTTTATTATTTCTCATGTAAACATGGAACATAGTCTATATTAACATAATATTTATCTTTTCTCATGCTAAAATGGCATAAAAAACTAAGTATCCATGCCATTAATGTGACACATAACCAACTAAACATAAGGTGACTCCTACTTCCAATCCATTTTTAGGATCTATGCACACAACAAATTTCCTTTACTGGAGCTCTTGTTGTTGATGTATTGACTTATATGAGTACCTGATGCTCTCATTGAATACCCTTACCAACTAATCCCATCATTGGTATGTAAATAAGTCTATAATCCATTTAAAAACCATATTTTCTTGCACATACACCAAACCCGTCATGTTATTAAAATATTTATTATAAAGCTTCAATCCATTGACTTATTAAAAAGTATGAGCTCTATTTAAATGTATCATATAATGCTACAAATAAAGAATATAATATTATCATAAAAAACTAAGAATTAACCATAATAGTAACCAATATTGATGGAAAATCTAAGAGAATAGAAGGGACCACAAAAATTTAGTAAAAATGTTATAAAACTAAAATAATGCATCACGCATAGTCTTATATTTATTTATTTAGAAAATTATTCTAACACCCTCCCTCTATGAATAAAATAGTTTTTTTATTATTATTAAAAAATCATTGAATAAATGTAAGAACATAATGAAAGTGTAGTTTCACTACCACTACAATAATGTATCCAAATTTCCATATTGTTTCCAATCCAATTTACTATAGTATATATGTATGAACTGTTGCAACCACCACGTAGACTAGAAAATGGTTTTGAATGTTGGGTTCCCTAGATTATGTTATTCCTTGAAATGTTATTATAACTTGAATATATCATGATTCACATGTTTTTTAACTAAATTTATCAATTCTAAAAAATCTTAAAATATATATCAAGACTAAACAACATAACATATCCCCTTTTGGACAAGGAAATCACAAAAGGGACTCAAAGCACCCTTTTGGAAAGGAAACCGACTAATTACTAATGGATAGGATATTTTGATCCTTCTGTATGACTATCCATGATCTTCTTTAGTTTTTATCCAAGTTGTTTTTCTATGTGCCTGTGAGCATTCCTTTACTAGAAGTCATCTTTGATTTGTTTGGACTTCTTTCATGACTTGTCTAGTTGATTTCTTTATTATTCTTGGCCTTGGTATTTATTATCTTCCTTTTTGTCAAGACTTTCACTTGTTTGAATTTATCAATGATTGGTTATTTATTTTAACCATTTTTCTCAATTGTATTTATTACTTAATTCTCTATCTAGATGTATGATAAACCTCCCCTTATGAAAGAATTGATTTGATCAGTATTTTTATTAGATTTACCTTTTATTTTCATGACCCAACTCTCTCATGGAAAATTTACTACCATCTCATCACCACATGTCATGGTATGACATGGTGTCCCCCTTCTTGGCTTAGTTCCCCTCGCCTCTTAATAATTACTTCCTTTTATCATGTTTTCATTCCCCTAGGTGCTTGTGGCATGACTATATTCCTAATTAGTCATTTATTAATTTTGGTCTATTTTTTGATTAACTATTGTCTATGGCTTCCCATATCTTTAATTCACCCTTTTTACTTGATGTATGTTTTCAAACTTCTTGTCATTGGTTTTTTGCACTTATGTCTTCTCATGATAATTCCTGAGGGACTTAGAGAGGCAAGGAGGTTGGCATTAAACATGACTCCCAAGAGGAAGAGAAGAAAAAATTAGGAATGGGGAGGGTCAAGCCAGATTTTTGCTTAGAAATTAAGAATGATAATCCTCTCATTTGGGGTATCATTGAGAAATTAGGACTCACATTTTTCATGTTGAGAGTTGTTGGGAATGATTCCATCTTGTCAAGAGATTTTACAGCCACTTGGAAAGGTATAATAGTTTTCATGAGGGGAATTGAATGAAGGTCTCTAATAATTTCACCATTAAAACCATAGAACAAGTTCTCCATGATCTCACATTATACTATAAGGACAAGATCATGAAAGATGAATGGGGATTAAAAAAATTGATTCCCCTCACAAATCTAAGGAGGTTACTAAAATCTTCAAGCAGATTGAACTCTCAAGAGCTTGGCTATATTTTTGTATGTAGGTTATGTAATACCTCACATTGGAATAAAAATTTAGTTTGGTTTGGTCTCAACACTTCATGTTGCTTAACCATTTTAAGAACATTTAAAAATCTAGTCTGACCATTTTTCTATTACACTTTCTTGAGGATTCTGTTATGGCCTATCATTGTAATAACAAGGTCTTTATTTCCTACCAATATCTCAGTCTTCTTATCTTCAAGAATGCCTCTCTAGAAATAAGTAAGGTGGTTGTGTAAACCCCAAGATTTAGTTAGGTCTCAAAAAAGAAAAGAAAACACCTAAATTTGAGTTGTTGATTAGCACAGATTTAGGATAAATGAAGACTAAAACTGGTAGGCCAAGGAAGAAGTTAATCTTGGATGCTAGTTATTTAGAGGATCTAGTGGAAGATGTGGTTGGGACCTAGGATTTGGATGACTCTTTGGTGGAGCTATCAAGTCTGGATGCCTTGGATACCTCTGACTCAAAGGATATAACATTGTCTATGATATGCTCAACAAAAGAAATATTATTCTCCTTGGAGATAAGTCTTAAGAATAAGTCCCTAGAACTTATAGTGATGATAAAAGAAGTTAAGGACATTTTTTAGGTCTTTTCCTAAGATATAGTTTGACAACCAAGGAGGGCCATGTTTATGATATCATCACCCCTCACAGTAAACAATTAGATGACATAGATGACCTTTAGATTTTAGGTTCTATTGGGTGACATTCTAAAGCTATTAGTTCTTCTCACCTAACCCATAAAAACACCTCCTCCTATTTTAGTGTTGAAGTAATAAAATGTGTAGGTAAAGAAGGTCTCAATACTAAGACTCAAAATAAATATAGGAAGATCACACTTTAGGGCCTTCAGTGCATTTCCTTCTAGTCCTTGATGTTTTGGATGGTAGTTTTTCATTTCATTACTTTTGTCTCTTTCTTCTAGTTTCTAGTTGGTTATTTTTTTATTTTTATTGGTGTGGGTCCTCTTTTGGTTGGGCATGTTGATCCTTTGGTTATTTTCCTATAGCCTTTCTTGGAGACCCAGGCCTCTTACCATGTCTTGAGTTGGATTCCACAATAGGTTAAGGTAGGATTATATTCGTCTCAGCATATCCACTTAGGTATATTTCTACATTGAGTTATTGGAAAATCAACACCTACTACTCTTCAATGTTGAAAACTTTTGGGACACATATTATTCATAATGTTTGTTTCCTCCTTTTGTATTCGTCATCCTATTTCATCAACCTTTATGAAATAATTCCATTTATATTTAAATTCAGTTTTTGAAATTGTCCTTATGTTCAATCTCTGTAAAATAATAATAAGATCAAATTTGAATTTCTCTTCACCTTGCACCTATTTTCCTGAATTGTAGATTTCCCTTCTAAAAAATAAGGAAATTTATATTGATGTATATATTTATTCATCATATGGTACTAACTTTTCCTCTTATGTTAGATTTCTTAATTTGATTGTGAAGACTGTGAAGCATTCTCTTCACCACTTGAGTCCTCCCTAGAAGTTGATTTTTCTATCTTTGAACCCTATTCTATTTTAGAATTGGAACCTATTCCATTTTCATCGTCATCTGGTAATAATATGATACTATAATTAAATTGACCATTATCTTAAAATAATGTCACTCTCTCATCTACAAAAACATCTTTACTCGTCATAATCCTATATGTAGATAAATCTACTAATATTCATGTATTCCTCTACTCACAATAACCATAAAACATGATAAATATCCCCAAATATATAAGCTTTAGATAAAAAAATAACTTACATTAAGTGTTTTACCAGACCATGATTATTCTAGTGTTCATTCTACAAGTCCTACGTGGGACTTTGGTTGAGAGTGTACACATTTGTATTAACATATTTTCCCTAGTATTAATATGTTAAATTATTCATATCCACCATACAACATGCCATCTTTATGGATGTCATGTTTTTCCATTTCAATAATTTAATATATTGTGTATATTATTCCTTGTGTATAACTTATTTAGTGTAGAATTCCTTGAATTTATTAGAAACAAACTCATCCCCATTTATATATACAAGATAATTTACATGTTTCCCTCATTATTTCTCTACCATATCTTTCCAAGAAATAAATTAAGAGAAACAATTTAATAGTATATGTAGAAAATAAATTCACAGTTTCTTATAAAATTTGTATATAATCAACTATTAATTTACAAAGCTATAGATATTGGATGTGTCCTCACTGGACCATGTAAACAAATATGAACCAAATATAATGCTCATTTGTCTTTTTGTTCTTTATCACAGTTGAATAAATGTAAAAATTATTTATCCATCTGACATCATAAACAAACAATGTAGCTCTTTTGAATAGACTAAATTACATTCACCACATTATTTTTACATAATGTATGCAAATAATATTCAAGGTGACCATACCTCTTATGTCATAGTTTAATAGTGGTAATCTAACTATTTTGAATAGATTAAATTAGTTTTCAAGGTCTGGTTGTTTTAGCATGAAAATGGGCTCAAATGGAACCACAAATCAAAAGTTATGGCCTCTAGAAGTTTGGCCTCTTTTTTTACATCATCAAACCATTAAATTTTAAATAATAATAATAATAATAATAATAATAATAATAATAATAATAATAATAATAATAATAATAATAATAATAATAATAATAATAATAATAATAATCTATGTGGATACTCTACACTAAGCTTTACCAACATGAATTCTATTCTCTTGACTCAACAAATGATCGATGTGTTACCATTCTAGACCACTTTAAATGCTAAGACAAAGATAAAAAGTATTAGAAATGAAATGTACAACAAACGAAACATAAGAAAGAAGCATAAGAATAGACAAAGCATAAGATATACACACTACATGACCTAGACAACATGGTATGGGAAAAACTTTAATGGTTGAGGTAATTACTCTCCCCTTCCACTATGTAATTCAACAATTGTACAATTTATTTCCAAAAAGGGCCTTCATGGATAGATTTTTCACTACTACACCATCCAAAGTTTACACACAAGACTTATTTTCATTTGTTAGACACTTCACAATAATCTAACACAATCGGAGCAACCATTCACATCTAAGAAAGAATGAGAGAATGTGAACCATGACCCAAACTTGAAAACTACAATGTGAACTCAGCTTCAAGGTTCCTCACTACATTTTTTTATTATCTTTTCCTTCTATATAAACTATATTTATGCCCTCCAACCTTGGAATTCACCAAAGACTCTAGATGAATCATCGCCAAGAAGATGAATTGTTTACAACCGTTTCTTTACCCATGTTTTTTATTAGTGACGAAGCAATCGCTCTAAGTATACTAATGATCTCACAACCTTTACTAAAGATACTAGTTGTTACGCAACCTTCAATTTTAGACACTGACATTTACACAATTGTCACTTGTAGGCACCAATAGTTACACAACTGCCATTGCACTTACTAGTTGTTTGATCATCTTTGACGAAACCCTTAAATTTAAAGGTTGCAAACTACCAACTTCATCACTACAAAAACATCTAGACCATCCTAACACAAATTTTATCATTGCAAATTAACATAACAATTCACTTTATATAAACAAATTTGATGAAGTATTTTAAATAATATTTTACATACATGAATTACATAATTAAATAAAATAAAATGAACTAGACAATATATCTAACAAACTAAATCTATATTTTAAATCAACAAATTATTATTAAACAAAACTATAGACTAAATTATAATTAAATTAAAAAATAAAACTATACATAATGAAAGAAATCTAAACCAAAATAACTATAGCATAAAAACAAACACTAAAACAAATTAAACCTTATAGCGCCATGTTTATTGTCATTTGGCGTGATGAAGGTATTGAAAACATTAAAAAACGAAATTCTCAACTAAGTTATTAAAAAAGCCTATTATCCTCATCGCCATTAACTTAGTTGCTGCTAGTCATTAACTCGAAGGATGACCGGAACAAACCTAAACACAAAATTTTGTCGTTTCGTCACAATTTATTTTGAGTAATTCAGCTTAGCTGTTCCAATTCAGCTTTTGTCGATTCTCTGCCTTTCCGCCGGCAGGCATCTGGTCCTGTCGAAACCATAAAATAAAACAATGGAAAATTACCAAAAATTTGGTCAACTCCCTTGCATTTTTGTTTTATTAACGGGATTAGAGGCGAAGATTGTTGGGGACCATTTCACTCGGCCGTCGACATTGACCTAGAGAGAATTTTAGTATAATGGATGCTGGAAATTCCTCCCTTTACTTATTAGAAAACATGGCTGTTAGCGACCAACGCTGCTCGGTGTTTTCCCTAATGAATCTGGATTTTTTCATGAAATTTCCAGGATTAACGCTTGTTGATTAGAAATGAAAAAATTGTTTGGTTATTTTACTTTGCTCTGCTCTGATTTTATGGAGACGAGGACGAATCTTCAATGCCAGGACGAATTCTTTCTTCCTGACATTTCAACCTGTAATGTTTTGGCGGTGATAGTGAAGGCACATTTTATTTAGTGTCGTATACCATTGTGTTAAGTTCACATTAGTCATTTCGTGTTTATTGTCATTCGCACTCGGGATTCCAGGCCTGGAAATTGACAGGCTACTGTTTCTTTTTTTCTTTTTGTTTTACACTATATGATGATAAAAATTCTAGAGGTCGTAAATGTTTACAGATTTAAAATTTAATAGACTTTATGTATCTAAATATATATTTGTTTAAATATAAATATATATACATAAATATAATGAACCATAATAGAGAAACTCTCCTAATATAAAAAAATCGTATTAACAAAAATTGTCAGAAGAGGAAACAGTCATTTGTTTGTTTTTTTTGACCGAGAAGTTCATGTTGAAATTTCAGGCTTGCCTGGAGTCGCAAAGCCTCAAGGATGTAATACTAAATATTTTAACATGAATCTAGTACAACTGTTTAGGTATTTGTCACGCTCATAAGTAGTGGAAACCAATTTAAAAAAACTATAATAAAAATGATAATTAGTATGGATATAAATCATTGCAGTGACATGTAAAGTCTAAGATAGGTATAAAATTACTTGTCTAAGATAGGTATAAAAAGAGTTGCAGTTTCAAATAATGATGAATATTCAGATTGCTTAATCTTTAAAATATTTATAAATGTTTGATAGATGTTTTCATAAATAATTTTTAGATATTTTTTTGTTTAAATGAATTATAATTCTTGTCTACTTATAAGTAATAATTGATTTCAAATTAAATGGTATGACACTCATGTTGACCTTTATTAGTTAGGCCCTGCAAAGTTGAAAATAAGGGGAAATGAGTGCACTGCACTTAGGGGATTTATAAAACACAACATAAGATGAAGATAACATAGGGAAGTTTTTAAAATAAGACATGATAAGATGTATGATGTATAAGAAGAGGAGAATTTTAATAAGGTGGAAGTCAGTAAAAAGGCTCATCCTTTTAATCATATTAACTAAGATATTACAAGTGTAATTGCTTAATATTAATAAACATTAAATAATAGCATAGAACTATTTTTTAGATATCTTCATTTTTTTTACTTTAAAATATGTGTGTGTGCCCACATACATATATCAAACCACAAAAGAATACATAGTATGGATACCAAATTATATTGTTCTAGAACTACAAAATAAAATGCAACATACTTAAAAAAAAATTATTAAAAATAAATAAATTAATTTAAAAAATTAAAAAAATTAAAATATTTTTGTTTCTACAAATATATGGGTTAGTGTCAATTAATAAATGTTTGTTACAATCTAAAAAATAAAAATAAAAAAAGACCTCAATCTTGTGTAAAACTTATTTGATTTAACTACATTCAGATTTGAACCTTTATATTAATATAAGGTCATATTTAAAAAATAAATGCAATTTATAATAACATAAATAATTCAATCAAAATAAAATATTAAATGTTATTATAAATAAAATTCAATACAACTTAAAGATCCTAAATAAATATGATGTCATATTATAGGTATTCTTAATTAAATAAAATTTTATTCCCTTAAAATTAAAGTTAGGCATGTTGTTATTCGTGGCCCTCTAAATCCATGGTTTTCAATATAATAATACATATCCTTAAAATCATGTTTATAAATGCGATGAGAGATATATACTCCCCCATTTTGAGATTTAATAAAACTTTGTAAATAACACATCACCAAAAAAACACAATATGTAAGACTACGTGATATAAAATAATTATTACATAATATATTAAAATATTATTTTAGAATAATATACATAATAAATAAATATTTTCATATCAAAAATTGATATGATAAATGTAGAATCAAGAGCAATAAGTCTCAAATGGATTCATGGTTTAAGAAGTATAACATTTTCTTCATAGAATAAGCATCATATGAATCACATTTAGACTCGATACAAACATGATAAGACACATTACACATGATGTAAAGATGATAAAATACAAAATAGGAACATTGTAAACATTATAATACGAACATTAAAATAAAATGTAAACATAATAAGATTAACATATCATTAAATTATTGTATACATGTATGATAAGAAGCACATTAGATATGTAACAGGTACATTAACCGCATTTAAGAAGAATTAGTAATAACAAAAGACATGTCAAATATATTTTAAAAAATTAATATATAATAAGAAATAAATTAGACATGTAGGAAGCAAACCAACCATACTTTTGAAACATTTTTAATGATAAAATATATATATCAAATTTATTATAAAACAAAAAGTAGTCATGATATAAGGCATTCAATTTTCATGAAAATCACATGATGTATATAATCATGTATCTAATATGTATGGTAAATATGGAATATCTATATGAGTATAATTCATATAAAGATATGATATATAATGATGATTATAATAAATACATATATTTGTAAACATTTAATTTTTCTTTAAAAAAATAGTTATTTTATATAGTATTAATATGTTTCTTTTAAATGTATTATTATTTATATTTATAATATGATTAAAATGTTTTCACCTCATGTTGGGTCTAATTTATTTTATATTTATTTATGATATGCTTAAAATTTTAATCACCTTCCATTTTTATAATCAATGTAGTATTTCTTGACTATTGTGCACATTTCATTAAAAAAAAAAAGTAAAATTAACACATGCTTTCTTTTACCCATCCTTTATGTTTCATGTTTTGGTAAAACTTTACCCTATAACATTTCCAAGGGTTATATTTATCATATTACATGATTCATTCATCTCTAAAGTTAACTCTTGTTATTATAGATCTAATTAATCTAGGATTGTGTTTACTTTCTTGTATGTCATTAACTCAAGATATTTTTCTAATGTTGATAAACCATTGTTTGTATGCTCTCTATTCTTACATATTAATACCTCTAAGGAATACTATATCAAAGTCCCATATTAGGTGAAGTGATATACTATTTTTCATAGTAGTTCAATTTTTTTAGCTTCTTTTGACTTATTGTAGTGTTAATTTGAAAAATAAAATAAATTTTGTTAATGAGTTTCATGTTCCTTTTGTTGATACATAATTTGATGAAAATATAAATGATAAAAATTACTATGATTTGGATGATAATAGTGTCATTATAACTTAGACTATCAAATATTTTTATATAGATAAAGAACAGGTAATTATACATATTACATATTGAGAATATATTAGAAAACACCCTGATAAAATTAAAGTAATATGATGTATGTTAAAATAAATACAAAAATAAGCTATGTCCAAGGTGAATACACCTAAGAAAATACATGTTATAAGTAAAACCAGATTTTTGAATGCTTATAGTATTATACCTTTTATATGTGTACTTATCATGCCAAATGATATTCTTATATCTCAAATTTATTCTACTATTTTTTCTCATGTTTTTTTTTTCTATTTATATGTCTTTTCTTTCTCATATTTTTATTAATGCTATTTTTTTGGTTCTCAAGTTACCCAAACATCTCAAATACATTTTCAAAATTCTACCTTCATCCATATTTTTTCTCAACTACCTAATATATTTATTTATATGCATTTTTATAATAATCCTTCAATTCTAACTCTGAAACCAAAATCAATAAAACTATGTAAATCATACATTATTTGTAATAAAATATCAAATTAATTTTAGAAATGTTTCAAAAACCAAGTCATATGGCCAATTCATATGATATATTAGTTAATACTTTACCTCATGAGATCATTTTTTATCCTTTTCCTCCTAATTCTATGTCTCATAAGTTTGAGTTATTTAATGGTAAGGGTGATCCTTTTCACCATATTAACAATTTATGTGCCTAATGCCTTAAAATTTAGCATAGTAACAAACTATTGACTAAACTCTTTCCTTTAATCCATAACGACTATGTTATATATTAATTTTATAATATAAATTTTATAAAAATAAATAATTTCAATTCTTTGTCCAATAGTTTCATAGTTCATTTTTCAATCGAAATTAGTTTGAAGGTAATGTTTTAATAGGTTTCTCAAATTAAAATAAGACCTAATGAAAAGGTTAATGAGTCTATTTTTTATTTAAATTTATGCTTATTATAATGAATCATAAATAGGTCTGATAGTGAATTATAAAATGTATTATATCGAGCTTCATCTAACCTATTTAAAATAAATTAATATTAAAATATTTTATTTTTTAAATTTAATATAAAATGTATTTAAAAACTAATATATTAATAATTTAGATAGAAACATGCTTAAGTATGGATATACTCACCCTACCTCTAATGGAACTCAATATCATCATAAATCATAATTTAAAGATAAGGCTAATGATAATAATTTCCAACTTAAGAATGAGGTCAAGTATGTGGTGATTTTGTTATACCAACCACTAAATATGATATTTTTTCAAAATAAAAATAAAAAATATAAATGATACTCCTAATTATTTTACTGGGTACTTGAATGCAATATTATATCTTCACCTCCTAAAAAAGAATGGAACTCACCCAAACTAGTTCCTAAAAACCATGATTCTGGCATAAAATCTCCAAAATCATACAAACATGTGCATAAACATAATTTGTAAGATGGAAGACTTGATAGAGAAAAGTAAATTTCATATACAATGTCACAAAAATACTTTTAATGAATAAATTTCTGAATATAATTAACATCTAAAAAAAATTTACCATCCCTATACCAAATCATCCTACTCTAGTCTAAAACCCATTATGATGTTTATATGATAGCTTAGAATAAATTTTCACATATTTTTCATGGTCATATATATGTATAATATATATGTATATATATGTATATATATGTATATATATGTATATATATATACACACACACACACACATATACATACATATACATACATATACATACATATACATATATATACATATACATATATATATATATATATATATATATATATATATATATATATATATATATATATATATATACATACATACATACATACATACATACATACATATACATATATACATATACATATACATATACATATACATATACATATATATATATATACACACACACACACACACACATATACATATATACATATACATATATACATATACATACTCATGATTTCATGAATAGACATTTTATTTTAAAAAAAATATGGTAGAGAATGGTGTGTCTCTCAAGGAATTTATTACCAATATGAGATATATACATAGAATTATATAACATAAAAATAGTTATTATCTATGATAATGTGACACAATTAGGATGCCTCTGGTTAGCTTTACCTTACATGTCACCATTGATCTTAAGCTACTGTTAGCCATGTTTCACATATTTATAGATGAGATCAACCTAATAAAAATGAAATTAATCCCATTAAATCTAAAGAAACATTTTTAAAATTTTCATGATAATAAATTGATCATTATTTAAGGCATTCCTTATGAACTTCTTATATAGGTGTAACATGAAGTGTTTCTAAATATCAATTAAATAATATAATCAAATGACCTTAACTAGAGTGCAATTGAAGTATAGGTACCTACTCATCTATGTGTCAAAATAAAATAGATCAAACTTATATGTCTATTTAAGATAAAGTACCTACTAAGTATATAATCATTATATGACCACAATTCAAATAAAACAAAAAAGTGACTTTTAGTGAAGATAATTTAGCTTATTGTAACAAATATATTAATAATGTACATGATTTTGATGGTAATATCTATTATGTTTTGGATTATTATACTGATGATGACAATTATGATGATGATGATGCATTAGTCTTCTTGGGCTTGTATGTCTCAAGAAATTCAAATGTTGACCCTAAAAACATGATTGCATTTTCTTATACAAAATATAAGTAGGGAAATGGTTTTATTGCTCATCCTTATTTTTTAACACCATGTCCCTAAATTAAATGTTCTATTTTGTATATAATTTTATTTTCAATTTGCTTATTTGTCTCTATTTTTAATTTTTTCTCTATTTTTCATAGGCATTATTTGTATTTTTTTAATCTATGTTTATTTTATGTTGTGATCTCTTTGGTCTTTTTTTTTTAAAATAAAGGAGTGGGTAAAAATTTTATTCATCAGAAAAAATAGAGTACAGCCGACAAGATACAGAATAACCAGCAAAGCCAGCACACAGCCACGCATAACAGCAGCACATCACCACCCATCAGTCAACATCCTTTTTAAGAAGTCGGCCCAAATTCTGGCGTGCCTCAATAGGCAGACCCGCCCACTCATCCACACGTAGAGCGTCCCCTCCTCCTGAACCGTATTTAGCCAAATAATCAGCAGGTGCGTTCCACTCCCTGGGAATATGCACCCAAACCAGCGCCTCCATAAGATCACTAACTTGCAATATCTGCTAGACAATCAAGGACAGTTGCCAGCTCATGTCATTCATAATCTGTTTCGAAAGCATGTTGATCAAAATTTGTGAATCAGCCTCGCAATGAACCTTGCACCATCCAAGCTCATAGGCTCTTTTCAGAGCATACAAAACCACCAATCCCTCCATTCTATTCACCATCTGTTCCCCCTGGTAGGATGAAAAAAGGAAGACCAAGGCCCCAGAAGAGTCTCTGCCAACCCCACCAATTCCCGCCGGGCCAGGATTACCGTGAGACGAACCATCCGTGTTAATTTTTAAAAAGCCTTCAGGAGGTGGCATCCATCTCCCAAGCCTTTGGATCTTTGGCTTCTCCCCATTTCTGTGCCTCGCTCGGGTATAGTTCACATAACCATACTGTATCCCCAGTCTCACAGCCAGCACAACATCAACCTACGTCAATGGCTGAACAATTTCACTCTTAGCCGAGATAGTCTCCTGGAGCATGCCTATAATCCTGCACCAAACCTGTTAGAGTGCCAACTTTTCCTCTCTAAATATTCTCTAATTTCTCTCAAGCTAGACCTGCCATAAAAGGAAGATTGGCCCAGAGTACCACGCCTCCTGCAAAAACTGGGCACCGGATGGTGGTCTATCAAGTCTAGACCAAAACTCAGCTAAAGAGGAGGCATGTAGGCAACCACATCCCCAGGCATCCCACCAAGCATGCCATAGCTGACTAGTAAAGGAACACCTAAAAAATAAATGCGACAACTCTTCCTCCACCTCCATACACAGGACGCACCGCGACGGTCCAGCAATGCCTCTCCGCTTAATATTCTCCCAGGTCAAGCACCGATTCCAAGCAAGCGTCTAGGAGAAACAGTTACATTTCAGCCAAGAAAAATGGCTCCAAACTCTCTTCCACCAAGTAACTTCCCCTCTATCCTCCCTCTGTTGAACAACCAACTCCTGATATCTGGAAGAGACCGTGTATTTCCCCTTGGGATGGCGCGCCCAAGCCAGCGTGTCACTCCCTCTGAGGGCACAGCAATTACGCCCCTCTAAAATCCTCTTCAGCTCCATGCAATCAGCTTCCATGCCATGAATAGGCCACTCCCCAGGAGCCGCCCATCTTGCCTCCGTCACCTGGCCATTGCGAAAAATGACTTTGTAATCACTCACACTGTTCCATCCGGCTTCCCCAAAATTTTGTGCTAAATTACTCAAGTGGGGATGTTGAGTAATCAATGGTGGAAAGCCATCCCAAGAATCCGTCCAAAACTGCGCCTCCCTGCCATCTCTGCATATCCAAAAAAGACCCTTTTTAATCAAGGCCACTCCCTTCTTTAGAGTTGTCCAGATCACCGAATCGGCACCATACAAGCTGTACCTGGGAATATCCTTTGCTGGGACCTCGACAAAGTACTTATGAGAGAGGATTCAATCCCACACATGCTCCTTCTCAACACACCATCTCTAATAAAGTTTCACTGCCAGGGCCGTACCTGTCAAAATAGACTGTCGAAGACCCAATCCCCCAAAATGTTTTGGGATGCATACAACGTCCCATCTAACCAGGCTCCATTTTGACAGAGTCAAATTACCAGCCCAAAGAAATTGATGAGCCATACCATCCAGATCCTTGACAAAACCAGTCGGTGCCACCTGAAGCATGCATCTGTAAATAGGCAGCGCTTGCACCACAGACTGAATCAATTAAACCCGGCTGGCGAAGGAGAGCCACTTATTAGTCCAATGGTTCACCTTGGCTCTGAATTTATCAATGATCCCCTTCCAAGTATCTCTCGCTTGCCTCCCAGTAGAGATCAGAATCCCGAGATAGAGCACCAGAAGGCTGCCAATCTGGAACCGAAGAGTGTCCGCCACCCTTCACTGAATTGCCTATGGCATATTAAAAAAGAAGATGGAGGACTTATCCTCGTTGACCATCTGTCCCGTGGCAGCCAGGTAATCATCTAATCCCTTACGAAAACTAGCAGCCTCCCTCAACGTAGCCATGCCCATCAGTGCCACATCATCAACAAACTATAAATGGGAGAGGACCGGTAAATCCCCCCCGCCTCTATCCCTAGATAACACCCTCTGAAGTATTCTTTTTGATCAGTCGACCAAGACCTTCAGCCAGAATCAGGAATAAGTAAGGAGACACAGGGTCTCCCTACCTTAGTCCTCTTGTCGCCCCAAATAGGTGGGAATGCTCCCCATTCACCAAGACTGAAAAAGAGGTCGAGCTAACACAGCTCATAACCCACATAATCCACTCCTCCGCAAACCCATAGGCAGCCAGCATCTTTCGTAGAAAGGACCATCGAACCCTGTCATAAGCCTTGGACATGTCCAATTTCATAAACATAGCTTTCTCGCGTGACTTTGACATAGAGTGAATGGCTTCCGTTGCAACCACAATTCCATCCAGAATTTGGTGCCCCTCCACGAAACCACTTTGCTCTTCAGAGATCAAAACATTCAGCCACTTTTTCAATCTTTCAGCAATCAATTTCGATATGATTTTATAAACCACGTTGCAAAGTGCAATAGGCCAAAACTGATTAAGGCGGTCAGCCCCTTCCCTCTAGGGAATAAGAACCAAGAACGTAGAGTTCATCGCTCTAAGCATTTGTCTATTGTTCTGGGATTCAATGACAATAGCCAGTAAATCCCTTTTGACAATTTCCCAATACTCCTGGAAGAATTCAATAGGGAAACCGTCTGGGCCTAACGCTTTACCCTTTTTCATGCCGAAGACAACCCACTGGAGTTCCTCCATATTGATAGGATGCATCAGCTGCTCATTTATATCCTGAGAGACAATACTGGGGATGTAGGAAAGTATCCGCTCCTCAACATCCTCTTCGCTCCTTCCTTCCTCAGTAAATAAAGCCGAGAAATACTGGGCTGCTTTGTTACACATCTCTCTGGTAGAGGAGATCCTTTCTCCACTGTCCAAAACCAACATCAGGATCATATTGCTGTGTTGTCTAGCTTTCACCATATTAAAGAAAAAAGCTGTGTTCCGATCCCCTTCCTGCAACCAATCAACTCTGGCTTTCTGTTTCCAAAAAATCTCCTCCCGAAGCTCCCATTCCTCCACCTTCTGAACAGCCTTGGTTTCTTCCTGCATCAAGAGTTTAGTAAGCTCCTCCTCTCTAATCATTCTGGTAATGTTATCCAGCTCTTCTAGTGCCTCTTTCTTCTCTTGAAAAAAATTGCCGAAGTGCTGTCGGTTCCATCTCTTAAGCTGATATTTCACAAATTGAAGGAGCTTAACCATAACAAACATTGTCGTGCCAACCACCGGCCTTCCAATTCTCCACCAATCAGCTACCCTATCAAACAACCCCGAGTCCCTAAGCCACATAAGTTGAAATTTGAATGAAGGCCTCTGAAGGCTCTCATTCAAAGAAATGCTCAGCTTGATTGGCTAGTGATCTGAGCCTCTCCAGTCCAGAATCTCAAACTTCAAGGACCATTGACCATTCATCCAATAACACGAGGTCAAGAACCTATCTATGTACTCAGCAATGCAACTCTCCCCCACTCTCCTGTTATTCCACGTAAAACTACCATTCCCTGGCTTAATATCCACCATGTTGAGTTCTGTGATCTTATCCCAAAGCAAAAGGGATGAAGGCTCCATCCTTGCCATACCTCCCCTTTTTTCCATAAGATCCATGATGGCATTGAAGTCCCCTACCAAAATCCATGGCACATAGGGAAAGTCTTTGCGGACCATCTGTATATTATTCCAAACAATAAGCTTACCTGGGTAATCAGTGGGGGCATAGATGTTTGTGAAAAGGACATATTCCCCCGATTCCACACAAAGTGCCACCTTAGATAGAGACGATCTGAAGGCAGTCCATGATACCAGTAGAATCTTGTAGGGATTCCACAAACATGCCACGCCCCCAGCCGATCCCTGAGCTCCTGTGCATTGACACAAGCATTGTCTCCACATCTTGGGTGCAATTCCCAGCATAACTTCTACCGAGACCTTAGTTTCCTATAGAAAGAGAACATCCAAATTATGACACTTAACCAAATCCCAAAAAACTTTTTGTCTGGGGCCACTGTTCAAGCCCCTCACATTCCATGAGAGCAAAATCATTTTGCTGGAGACATGAAGTGGGAATCGATGGTCTTCACCGACCCGAACTCAACTAAATTCTCCCCAATTACCTTAATTCTTTCTATATCCTTCCTTCGGCCAGGTTTGGCACTTTTTTCAATTGACCCCTTCTTCCCTTCCCTTTACTGACTTCCCAGGTGCAGATGGGCCTTGCCTTTCTTCTCCATCTCTCCCGCCCCGGCCTACATTGGAGGATCCACCTCTTCCCCTACCTGCCCCAAATTAGCATATGCTGCTAAGGTCATCTGCTCCCCCAATTGCCCATCTAGCATCATAGGTAGAACAGCTTCTGCAGTCATCAAGGCGTGGTCCATGGGTGTAGCACCAGCCGCCTCAGCCTCTCCCCCCACCGTCTCTTCATTAATTAAGCCTGGAAAGATTTCCTGTTGTCCCAGTGTATCAAGAATCTCAAATTTGTTGATTGAATCTTCTGCCTGTCACTCCATCCAAGATCTCTTATGTCCTCTATTCTTGCCTTTAGCCTTTACTTGCACAAAACCCTCTGAATCCTTGCTTCCTTTCGTTCCAATCTTTTTCCCTTTATCAACTCCTATGGTTTGATTAAGGGGAGGGCGAGAAGGTTGCTGATCACTCATTTTTGCCTTAGGGCATCCATGTACCAGGTGTCCATACTCATGACACAATCTGCATCTGAAGGGAAGCGTCTCATAATCAAGCTGTTGAACCCATGAATATTCACCTTCACTCATCTCAATCGCATCCGGTATAGGCTTACTTAAATCAATTTCTACACAAATCCTGGCGAATGTCATGAATTTCTTTCCTAGAGTCTGAGA
>JARHVA010000422.1:3720000-3740000 GCA_037957365.1 Torreya grandis | reverse complement strand
AAATTTCTCAATCTCTATCATTGTGTTCCCAATAATTTTATTCACACAAGATCTTTTCATAAAGTTCTCATTTCAAGGAAACTATTTATTACAAGTTATTCCAATTTATATAAATTTTATAACCAAACTCTGATTCCAAATGTTGGGAAAAAATTGAAGGGCATAATAAATTATTACAAAGAAGATAGATTCGATGTGAACCTTACACGGACAAAGATGATGACAAACATAGATACACAAAATTTCACTTGGGAAAACCCTATTAGGATAAAAATGAAACACAATGACCTTCTATATTATAATGTAAACTAGACTATTTTAAAAATCTAAACAAAGTTTGATGCTAAAAAAGAGGCCAAACATGTAGACGCCATAACTTTTGATCTATAGATTCATTTGAACCCATTTTCTTGCCAAAATGGCTATCTCAAAATGTTTGGTTTAGCTATAACCAAACCTATCCTATTATGGATGTTTTTAATATTTTTGGAGGCCATTTGTGACCATCTAAGGGTCTAAAATTATAGTTTAATATTTGTTTCAATATTTTTCTATTTTTATAAATAGTATATTTTTTATACCTAGACTTAAACTTCACTTTATATTCATTTGATAAGTTAATTTTAGTTTTTAGTTTATTTTTGGATATTTGTAGAGTTGTGCACACTTACATGGAAAACTTACTACAAATAATAACTACTAAAAATAATAGTTCAAGTTTTATTATTTTTTAGAGTTTCAAATTTTGCATGTCAACTCCAATTGTGAGTTGATGCTTATTTATGCATGGTTTGTAATTTTTTTAATCATTCGATACAAATCAATACAGGTTATTATTTCAAAAGCTTTGCCTATTGATATTTTCTTGTCTTTATAGTATTTGGATTCATTAAAGTTTTAAGAAAATATATTACTTTAATAAAATGCTTTAATATATATTATAATGCACACACAATTATGTATATTCAACATTCAATACTTTGTTGCACTAGTCCTTCCGTAGAATAATCATACCTTTACTCAGCACTCATAATTAACATCTACATATTGGGGAATCTACATTTACTAAATACTAAGCCAAGTAATCAACATGTAATGCTCTCAAATAGATCCATGTAAAATCAACACCAAGATGTAGCTAACATTTCTTCAATCTAGGTCATAAAATTAGATAATTTCTTGAAATACCTTAAGATGGCCATCATTTCTCCACATGTTGCACAGATCCTTACAACACTTCATTGAGACTCAGAGATTGTGTTCCGTTTCATAACTTTCGATAGTATAAGGAAACTATGTAGAGTGTTGTGCACAAGTCTAACATCATTTTGACACACTAACATCTTTGAGAAACTACCATAGGAAATTTCCATGTGAACGGTGCTTGTGAAAATACCTTGCACAACACCTACCTTGTGCATAATTAACATTGTGAAGATCTGTGAAAAGTTGAGACATTTCCCAACATATTTTATAACTTTATTTATTGATATGACTAATTCCCAATTCTCCTCCAAAATTGATTTGAATATTTTCTACCTCACACTAATATCATGGAGGAATATTTGAGCTCACTCTACCTTGAAAAAGTACACACAATGTTTTCTTGTTATGGGCAGTTATTTTATTCATGCTTGTAATGTAGATGAAACCTCTAATTACATTATATCAATGGCTACATAACCATCGCAACTATTTTGAAACTATTGATAAATTCAGACCCACAGTTTCAAAACTGTCCTTTGCATTCAGTAGTGATTTTGTAATTTGTAATTAATGTAGACATGTCATTTAAAAACTATCGCCTACATTAAGTGGCAGATTCTTCAGAATCCTAGAAAAAAGTCATTTGACCTATGGTAGATGACTAAAACTATCCTTCCATCAATTTTTATCATGGTTGACCTTAGTGTTTTTTTTGTTTTTTTTTTTTTTTTCTTCTAGGTTTTTTGGTTTTTCCTACTTCTTTATTCTTCTCTATGTGTGTAGTGTTGTTGTAAAATAAGGCAAGTTGTAAAACACAAAACAAATGTACCTAAGAATCCAATTCCATAGTTTTAGATGATGCGAAATTGTTTCTTACCCTTAATACTCTTTCCTCCAACACCCAAAATAAATGAAATTGTCCATAAACTCTTGTAGATGAACCTCACACGAATTCCTCAATAATTTTTTTATGTTTAGTAATTTTGGATGCACTCATACCAGTTACATCTTCAGCTACATTATATTTCCAATTAAACATGTACTAGGCATACTCTTTGATTTCTCTTCGCACTGATCCATGAGTCCAACATTTCCTCAACTTCTCATATAAACCAGTTGGCAGGTTAATAAATGTTGGTCGAAACTAAATAAAGTATAAATGTGAATAAATGGCCAAGTAACTCCATGGTATTGGAGAGTTTGACTACCTAGCTTAGAGTAGGTGGGTGAGTGCATTAGTTCTTTTATTTTTTTTCTTTCATACTAGCGAGACGGCGGACGACGGGCAGATCGTTGTCGCTCTGGTTGCCATTTACTCCCAAAAAGTAGGTAAGACGATGCTTGCACGCCTGCTTACTATTTTATTTGTATTCTCTAAATTGACTCGCTTGAATTCAAACTGGACGAATCTTGAGAGCGATGCATACCCCACTTTATTCCATGAACATTTAAAGCTAGACATTAATTCAACCAGATTAAATAAATCTTATTTCCTCATGTAGATGCCTATTTTATTTTAAACGATTTGTCTATTCCTTGTTAATTCGGCTGTGACAAAGTTTGTCGAGAAATCAGCACACATGTCGATGTCGGCAACGTAAAGTAGAACAAAGAAAAATCACCAGTGTGAGCCCTGAAATGAGTGCATTTGGGCAAATTGAGAAGATTCTTCCCACGGAGCGAACCACCTGTAATAGACGAACGTGTGTGGTAGTTAGTAGTGGGGGACAAGTTGTACTTGAAAGAAATCGACAAAATCATTGCGCACCTTCCTGTGAAGTATCCACTCATTTGATTTAAATCACATACGATATTATATAGAATGATATCGTTCATGGCCTTTGCCACTGTAAAGCGGAAGAGCTTCAACAGAAAGCCAATTCCAATTCAAAGAAGCCCAGATCCATCCTGTTGGGTACTGACTTTTTAAGATTAGAAAGACCCCTTCATAAAAATGGATTCTTTTAGAAGGAAATCCTTCTCTCCAAGAAGAATTCGGTCCGATCTCTATTATTTAGACAACGCAGAACAAACATGGCCTCCCTCGGTTCTCTGCGTGCTATTAGTTCTATCATCGCTTGTAGAGAGAGTTTTGAAAAGGAATGAGAGAGTAGCAGCACTGTACTTATGCAGCCCTACTTTTAGCTGAGGTAAATACGATGCCTTCGATGGAGTGAAGGTGCCTGACATGAGCATAGAACAGTATTTGGAAAGGATTTTCAGATACATCCATTGCAGACCTTCGGTATTTGTAGTGGCATATGCTTACATCGACGGTCTTACTCCAATCCATCCCCAATTCAGAATTACTTCTCTCAACGTCCATCGTCTTCTCATTACGACTGTAATGATTGCCTCCAAATTCATCGAAGACGTGAAAGTCCGTTTCAAATCAGTGTTCGATCAATTCAATATTTAATGGTTTATGTTTGATCAATTCAGCCACTAATCGTAATAGTACAATTGTCTATGCAAGGGAACTACAAGAATTCATACTATGCCAGAGTTTGAAGCTTCAGCATTGAAGAAATTAATAGATTGGAGATGGAATTGATTTTTCTTCTGGGCTTCAAATTGCAAGTGACAGTAAATGTTTATGAAAGCTATTGCTGTCATCTTGAAAGGGAGGTGGCATTAGGTGGAGGATTCCAAATTGAGAAGAGTCTTCGCTTATGTTCTACAAAAGATGAAACTTCAACGCCACATTTTAAAGCGCATATATGCGGCTATCGCCCATCCCAGCGGCATAAAGAGAACAGGCAAGTCCAATGAAACAAATTCATCTATTGTAAATTTGTGAATGTGTAAATGGTTATGAAACAAATTCATATTTCTTTTTAAAATCTCTGTTAGACGTCGGACCATAAATTAGCTCTATGTTTCAGGGAAGGCTAAACCAAGTGATGTACAGAGCAGGTCATATACACATATACCTTTGATTTTTTATTTAATTTATAAAGTAATTGTTCATTTCTAGAAAGCTATCTCGGATCTTGGCATAATTGCATGTGTTTGATTTTGAGGCTTAAGTATATACGTTTCCATATCCATATCAATCATTGGAAACCTTCTTAATTTAGAAATTTATATCATCTAGTGGTTCGGAATTTTCCACCGATCTCACTTTATAATCCTTCTCTAAATGCCATGTGTTTCTGCAGATCCAACACTTCTTCATAGATATACCTCTATACCTCAAACACTTATCCTTAGTCTTCCATTTACCTATTTATTGTGATATACCTCACACAGATGGGGCATCATTTCGATTATGTCTTTTCATAAACTTGCACCTCATCTCCTCTGATGATAACAAACCTGTGAGTAAATTTTCTACTTTTAACTCCAATGTAGTATTACTAATTTCCATCACTAGATTATCCTATGAATATGTCAGAGTAAATAATAACATGATGCATATTTCTTCATCATCTATTTTGGCATCCATAGATGATAACAAACTTCGCATAGTGTTTAAGACATTTAACTGCTCTGTAAATGAGTCACAGTCACTCATTCACAATGAGTACAGCTTATTTCACAAAAATATTTTGTTTGCTAATGATTTAACCTGGGACAATGCACACATATTATTCCAAATAAGCTTTAATGTCTTTTAAGTCAAAATAATCAGTATCAGTGAATCCAAATAAAATAGTTTGATAGATATTTAAGATTTCCTATCAACATTGTCCTATTCTTCTAGTTTCATTCCCGTCATTGTTATGTATGCTACATCAATCCATACATATTTATCTACCAATATGTCTCCCATTTTCAATTTTCATTACTCAAAATTTTTTACCATCGAATTTCTCAATCTCTATCATAGTATTCCGAATCATTTCCTTCATGCAAGATCCCTTCGCAAAGCTCTCATTTCAAAGAAACTATTTATTCCAATTTATTTCAACTTATACAAAGATTACAATCAAGCTTTGATTCTTAAATGTTGGAAATAAAAAAATTGTACACAATAAATGAATACGTTATGTAAACCTTACACAAACAAAGATAAATAAAAACACACAGAAACACATAATTTCCCCTGGGAAAATCCTTCAAGTTAAAAACCTAGCACAGTAACCTTCTTAATTATAACATAAAATAGACCATCTTAAAATGCTAAACTAAGTTTCAAAGATCTATAACTTTCATACAATACTTTAATGTATAATAGAATGCATACACAACTATGTTTATTTAGCATTCAACAGTTTGTTCCACACTCCTATAGAATAACTATACCTTTACTTAGCACTCATTTTTAATGTCTACATCGTAGGGAATCTAATTTACTAAATACTAAGCCAAGTGGTTAACATGTAACACTCCTGAATAGCTCCATGTCAAAGCACCATGGAGATGTTGCTAGCACTTCTTCAGTCTAACTCATGCAATTAGATAATTTCTTGAAATGTCTTATGACAATCATAATTTCATGACATGTTGCACATTTCCTTGTAATAATTTATTGCGACTCAACGACTGTGTTCCAGTTCTCAACCTTCCATTGTGTAATGAAACTGTGTAGAGTGTCTTGCACAAGTCTAACATCATTTTTGCACAATTACAACCTTGAGCGAATATAATAAGAAATCTCCACACAACTAGTGCTTGTTCAAAACACCTTACACAACACCTACCTTACTCAAAATTAGTGCTATAAAGATCAATGGAAAGTTGAGACATCTACCAACTTATTTTATAACTTTATCGATTGATCTGACTAACTCCCAATTCTCCTCCAAAATTCATTTGAATAGTACCTGCCTCACACTAACATCCTATATAAATAATTGAGTTCCCTCTACCTTGAAAAAATTCATACATAATATTTTCTTGTTCTAAGTAGTTACTTTATCCATGCTTACAATGCAGATGAAACCTCTAGTTAATGTAGATCAATGACTACATAACCATCACAATAGTGTCAAAACCATTGATAACTGCAGACCTCCAATTTCAAAATTGTTATTTGCATTTAGCAGTGATTTTGTAATTCATAATTAATGTAGACTTGTCATTTCAAAACTATCACCTACATTAACTGGGAGTTTCATCACCATCCTAAAGAAAGGTCATTTGACCTATGGGAGATGATTGAGACTATACTTCCATCAATTTTCAATCATGCTCAACCTTCAAAATGTTTTTTTGCTATTGTTTAATTCTTCTCTATGGGTATAGTGGTGTCGTAAAATAAAGTATGTTATACAACAAAAAACAAGTGTGCTTAAGAACCCAATCCCATGGATTTAGATGATGCAGGATTATTGTTTAACCCCAATACTCTTATTTCAGACATCCAAAATAAATAAAATTATCCACGAATCCTTGTACATGAACCTCCCACGAATTTCACAATTTTTTTTTTTTTTTTTTTTTTTTTTTTTTTTAATTTGGTAACTTCTGATGCACGCATCCCAAATACATCTTCAACTACATTGTTCTTCCACTTAAACAAGTACACTGTACTCTCTAATTCATCTTGTTACTGATCCGTGAATCCAACATTTACTCAACTTCTCATATAAACCAATTGGCGGGCTAATAAATGTTGCTCGGAAATTAATAAATCATAAATGAGAATAAGTTGCCAAGTAACTCCATGTATTTCAGAGTATGAGTACATAGTTTAGAGTAGGTAAGTGAGTGCATTAGTTTGTTTTTTTTCTCTTTCATACTAGCGAAATGGCGGATGGGCAAATCGTTGTCACTGTTGTTGCCATTTACCCCCAGAAAGTAGGTAAGACGACGCTTGCACGCCTGCTTACTATTTTGTTTGTATTCTCTAAATGAACCCACTTGAATGAAAACAGGACGAAACTTCAGAGCGAGGCATGACCCCATTTTATTCCATGAACATTTAAAGCCAGACATTAATTCAACCAGATTAAATAAATCATATTTTAAACGATTTGTCTATTCCTTGTTAATTCGGCATCAGCAGACGTGTCGGCGTCAGCAACGTAAAGTAGAACAAAGAAAAATCACCACTGTGAGCTCACAAATGAGTGCATTTAGGCAAATTGGGAAGACTCTTCCCAAGGAGCGAGCCACCTGTAATAGACGAACATGTGTGGTAGTTACTAGTGGGGGGCAAGCTGTACTTGAAAGAAATTGACAAAATCATTGCGCTCCTTCCTGTGAATTATCCACTCATTTTATTTAAATCACATACAACATTATATAGAATGATATTGTTCATGGCCTTTGCCACTGTAAAGCAGAAGAGCTTCAACAGAAAGCCAATTCCAAATCAAAGAAGTGCAGATCCATACGGTTGGGTACTGACTAATTAATATGTGAGATAGGTACTATTCAGGATGAATATCTTATATGTGATGGTTATCTCTTTAAAGGGGAAAAAATTATGTATTTTAATTGGGTTTCTAAGAGACAATATTATAAGATATTTAAATAATGGTCGTTTGGCTAGACATTTTGGTAAGGCTAAGATAATGAATTTGTTGGAGGAGTATTTTTTACCTAAGATGAATAGAGATGTGTTAAGGTATGTTTCAATTTGTATAATATGTTAAGTGGATAAAACCCATGCACAAAATATAGTTTTGTACATGTCATTATAGTTTCTAAGAGGACCATGGATAAATTTGAGTATAGATTTTGTGTTGGGATTAACAAACACACTTAGAGGTAATGATTCAGTTTTTTACATTATAGACAAGGTTTCTAAGATGGTTCACTTTATTTCATGTAATAATTTATTAATAATAACATTAGAGTTGTAAAACTATTTTCTAAGGATGTTGTGAGATTGCATGGTGCTCAAAAAACCATTACATTAGATATGGATACAAAATTTCTAATTCACTTATGGAGGAATTTATGGAAAAAGTTACGAACCAATCTAAAATTCAATAGTGCATGCCACCCACAGAGAGATGGAGAGATAGAAGTTGTAAATAGGAGCTTGGGAATTATTTTTAGGTGCATAGTTGGATATAAACCCAAGTAATAGGACATGGATTTATCATAGACTGAGTTTTGATATAATATTTTAGTGAACAGATCAATAGTAAAATCACCATTTTAGATTATTTATGAGAGAAATCATATGGATGTCTTGGATTTGGTTTAGATACCATTTGCATAAAGAGTTAGTGATGATAGAACACATTTATAGAGCATATACAATAGTTGTAAGAGTACGTGAGAAGAAAGCTATAGGAAAGTAATGAGAAGTATAAGGTACAAATAAGTGTTAAAAAAAGGACAAAGGTATTTAAATAAGGATATTTAGTGATGGTTTGCTTGAAGAAAGAAATATTTAACATAGGGACATACAAAGAGTTAATGTATAAGAAAATGGACCATGAAGATTTGTGAAGAAAATCAATGATAAAGCTTATGAGGTGAGTTTACCATAGAATTTTTATATCTCTCTAGTAGTTAATGTTTTTAAATTATATGATTTTCAAGGAGAAGATGGTAAATGGGGAGAATATAAATAAATAAATAAAAAAGAAACAATAGGTATCAAAGAAGAAGAAATAAAAGATAGCATGGGTTATAGATAAGAAGACAATGCACACAACGAAAAGAAGTTATAACAAGTATTTGGTATAGTGGAAAGGACTAAAACCTGAAGAAAACACTTGTATTTCAGAATGAGAGATGAAAAATATTTACAAGAATAAATTTCATAGTTTCAATCAAATCAATACGTAGGAGTTGAGTTGTTTTCAACTAGAGGAAAATGATGCGGAGATCAAACTTCTAGTGTCCATAACTTTTGATCCATAACTCTATATGAGCTCTCTTTTGCATTAAAACGACTGTATAAAATGTTTAATTCAATCATAACCTATCCAATCCAATTATGTATGTTGTAAAATCTTTTAGGACATATATGACTATTTCAACCTTTAAAAATGCATTTTAATATTTTTTAGGGTTTTTCTCTTTTTTAAAATAGTGTATTTTTATATACATGGACATGAACTTATGTGGAAATTCACCCATTAGGTTAATTTTAGTGTCTACAATATATATGAATATTTTTAGGTCCATCTGTGGTTACATGCAAAACTTTCAAAATAATGACAAAATCACTAGAAGATAAAAGTTACTAAAAATAATAATTTTACAAAAATTGCATAGGTGAGTTAGCTTTAGGTAAATTTTGTTTTATTTAACTTTTTTTTTTTATGCATGTAAATTCCAATTTTGAGTTCATTTATATTTAAAGACTATTGTAATATTTTATTCATTCAATGAGAATCAATAGAGAAGTTTGCTTTCAAGTAATTCATGAGATTATGTCTATGTATAATTTTTTATCTAGTCTACGTTTTCATATATCTTTGGAAAACCACTTATTTTCTAAGTAGATAAAATTTAGTTTAGTAAATATTATTTTCTCTTTTGACACCTCTGATAGTCTTTTTTATGTAAGTAGCTATTTTGGTGGATACATTGTCAATTGTTTTTAGTGATTGACTAATGGATCTAGACCATTCATGAAGAATTGAATTCCTTTGTGACTTTAGAGTCTACTAAGTAAATTTATGTTTGATGGCCTTCATTCCATATATACGTTTTTTAGCATTATGTTTGAATATTGATACATTTAGTTTCTTGATATGCCTTGCATCATACGTTTTCTCTCTTTTTCTATTTTTATTAGTTTTTGGAGAGACCCTTACAACGTATCTCAGTTTTTTCTAGTGCACACTTATTATACATGTGTACATCATCCGGACTAGTTTTTGGTACCCTTTATTAGAGGATTTTTATATTTCTTGGTTTTTATATATGTCCCAAAGTGACATTTAATGGGGGAGGGGAATAGGGATTTTAGTACATTATTCTAGATACACTAATATTAAGTTTACTTAGTAAGATTTTTCACTAAATGTAGTTATTGTGTGCAAATGTGTAGGTAAGTGTGCCTTTTATGATTACTCACCTTACATGTGATACCACCATTATTAAAATATACCTTTAGTGGAACCAATAGGGAAAGGGTATTTTGCTCTTACATAAGTTATTTATACCCCTCATTTCCCTTTCTAAATGTATGTAAATTCATTATGTATTATGTATTTATATTCTACATTCATAGAATCCTATTTTGCTCTCATGTTGTCTAATGGATTATACTGTGGCAATGATATTCAAATGTGACCATGGGTAAAGAGTTTTTATCACTCTAATATGTGGTGAGAAAAATAGGAAAATTTTGAAGTAAAAAAAAAAAGATAGAAATACTGGGATATAATTGACACTGACGAAGATCTTTACCAACAACATGACATCTATGAACCAATTCTAGATGAAATATTTGATGAAGACTTCAATGATGATGCTAGCACTCTCAAATCATTAGCTAATGATTTGGAGAAACCACTCACCAACATGTAATGGCCACGGTCTCATGACTATTCAAGTCTCCCATTTGAAGTTTATGGACGATGGTCCCATCATCATAATGAAATAGCAGAATGGGATTATAGACTAAGGAATAGAGGCTACAACAGAGGATGAATCCAATCCATAGGAAGTTAACCATTCATACCAAGAATTCCTCCTAAAATTCAAATACCTTTTAATCCTCCTTTGTAATTTCAAAGTTCTTTTAAGCTAAATGACTCTTGGGTTTGAAACAAGTTCACCAACACTAATCCCCCAAGAGAAATTCATTCTCCAAAGATCGAACCTCAGTGGGATGTCCTCTTACCTACTGAAGAAGATGGTGAAGATACAGAGGTAGAAGATTCTTTCTATTCAGAACAAGAATACTATCATAAGCAAGGAGAATGTAGTAATCTCCAAGAAGAAGTAGAAGAAAACTTCTACCAAGAGTAGATTTAAATCCAATATCTATCAAGACATAAACTAGTATGTACAAATATTCCTCCATTATAAATAAGTCAACCAACTTATCTTACACAATTAATCAATGGAAAATTTATCCAATTTATTACTGTTGAAATTAATGGAAGACTGGTAGATGCACAAGTTGACACAGGTGCCTCACTTTCCTTTGCCAAACCATAAATCATCTAAGATTAGAGGAAATTGGGTGATTCTCTTTCTTATAAGATCTTAGATGTCCAAGGGAATAGTTTTGTATGCAATATGTTCAAACACCAGTAGCCTCTAAGAATACAAAACAAAATCTTCCATTGTGATTTCTTTGCCTTAAGGAAAATGCTTGTAGATATTCTACTAGGAGGATATTCTATTGATGCATACTCACCTTAGGGGTCAACAACCAAAGGTGTCATGTTCACCATTGAAAATGAAAGTCTCAAAATTCCTCACTTGATATATGTAACTAAAAAATTCCCAAGTTCAATGAATCAGACCCCTGAAAATATAATCCCTATTGAAATATAAGAAATAGGAAAAAGGATTAAAATCACTATCTATTTTAATAACCCTCAATAGTTCTAGACAAAATCAATGCCTAAAATGGAGATTAAACTCTTAGAAGGCAAGGAAATGAAAATTGGAAAGAAAATCCCAATTCCATCACAAGATTATGATGATATAGAAACATAGATAAAAGAATTAGAGTCTAATGGCTTTATTGAAAAATCAACCTCTCCTTATTTTTGTTACATATTCATGATAAAAAAGCATTCAAAATAGAAGAAAGGCAAAAAGAGAATGGTCATCAATTATTAACCATTAAATGCCATCACCTAGCCATATCCATATCTAATACTAGATAAAATTTATCTACTCGAGAAAGTTGTAAAATGCAAATATTTTTCATAATTTAATTTTAAATCTAGGTTTTATCAAAATTGGGTTAAAGATGTTGATAGAAAAAAGATAGCATTCAGCTACCCTTTTGGTCATTTTCAGTGGATAGTGATGCCTTTCAGCTTAATGAACGTTGTAGAATATTATCAAGCCTACATGGATGGCACATTCAAAGGCACTTATAATTTTTTTTATGTATATATAGATGATATTCTAATTTTTAGTAATTGTCTTTTTTATCATTACTCCCATCTCTTAAAATTCTCCAATGGTAGAAACTACAGGAATAGTTTTGTCTGAAACAAAAATCCAACTCTACAAAGCAGAATGTAATTCCTTGGAATGATTGTCCAAGATTCAAAATTACAAGTCTAGACACATATTAAAGAAAAGGTCATCAGTTTCCATGAGAAACTTGACAAACCAAAGCTTCAAGAATTTTTGAGATTGCTAAATTATTTGGATAGTTTCTATCCTAATTCTTGGTGAAGACAGGTTCATACTCCAAGAACTCCTACTAAAGAAGGAAGGATTTCAGTTGAAGGAATAACATACAGCTACCATTAAGAAAATAAAATCCAAAGTATCTTCACTTCTAGAGCTACACATCCTAAAATCAAACCATTTTATCGTATACACTGATGCTTCTGATACCGCATGGGGAGGAATGCTAGTTTATAAATTAGAAAATAAAGAGTTTGTGTGTGAGTTTTCTAGTGGTGTGTTTAGTTTAGATGTTTTTAAATGGATCTCTTCTAACAAAGAGATTTATTTAGTTAAAAAATGCCTTGATAAATTTATGCTGAAATTGCTCCATTTGCCACATTTTATTGTAAAAATTGACTGTACCAGACTTCTAACCTTCCAAGAAATGGATCATGGTAGAAAGGATGCTCATGGTAAATATGTGAAGTGGAAAGTCTTTTTAATTTAGTTTAATTTATCTATTGAGCATATAAAAGGTAACGATAATGTCATGGTAGATTGGCTTAGCAAAAATCCTCTAGAAACATTAATGCATCAACCCTGTCCTAGTTTTAACATAACCACAATCCATAACTAAAGATTTAGTTCCTTAAAATATCTTGGTCCAAGAACAAATCCTTAGAGAAGGGTTGCATCCCCATTATACAAGGATTTCTTATGTAGTAGGTACAAATCTAAATATTTCATATGATGATTCTATCAAAATAAACCACCACAAGAGAATATGTACATTCAATATTAATCTATTAAATAGTGAATTACTTTATCATCAGTTTATTGAACTAGTCAAAATGACCTTTATGGATTGGCTGACCAATATCAGATCATCACACAATGAGAATCTTTACAGATGGATTGCACAGTTTAAACCACATCATATTTGTGAAGAATAAAATCATGATTAAGACACCATTATACACACCATCATTCAAAGATAGATGGAATGAGAATCTTATTTTTATATTAATCCTCACTGTCATACATGTGATGCTAGACCCTAGTATTGACATATTTCAAAAAATTTCCAACTAAGGTGTCTTTTCCATCCCATTAGTGAAGATGATCTATTGACTGAAATGAAAGCTATTGGACCCACTAGAACAAACATCCTCATCCAACGCTTCCAACAACCTATCACTGTAGACAACTTTTGTACTATAAAGCATGACAGGATAGACACTGCCTTGCCAAAGATTTTAGGTAGGACCTCCCAAATGCTATAAATAAGACCTCTCTACTTATGTTGAGGAATTAAAGAAAACTCTTAGAGATTAATTATTTTAAATAGTTTTTAATTAATCCAAGCATATGCTCTTCTCTTGCCCTTAGTGGGAACCTGAGAATTAAAAACATGGTTCTAATATCGTAATAGTTGTGTGTAATATTTGAATGTTTAATAGTGAATTCATATCCATTCAGCCCCTACCTCCTATCATGGGTTTTATACTCATTACAATTGGAATAGAATGGATCTTCTACTAAAGTAAAAAACTGTGGTATTAGAGCTCAAAAAGATCTACTATTGAGAAGATTTTGTAAGAAAATTTTTATTTCTTATCTGATTTTTATGTCTCCTTGCTTTGAAAATTTCTTTGGAAAATTGTTGTATCAAGTCATTGACCATTTTTTAATTTATCTTATGCCCCTTTTTTTATCTCTATAAAATCTTTTCCCCATCCAAAAATTTCTCACTTTCTGAAACTTGATCTCTGACAATGGAATTTGGAAAATCCCAAGAATCTTCTACTATTGAGATTATTAATGAGTATGAATTCAAAGGATTGTATGAATGACCTCCCTTTATTCTAAATCAACTCTCTAAGTGCCCTAACATATAAGTTATAGTAGAAAACCTTGAAAAGGAAAATAGTATGTATAATCCTCCTACTATAAATTTTTCTCAAGTCTATAAAAAGTCTAAACTTCTAAAGTCTAATTTTATGTATAATAGTACTCAATTATCTTATATAGATACTAAGTTAGTAGTCTTAGAAGATAGTCTTGACTGGTTAGTCAAATAAAAGCAAAAATAAATAGTCAAGATAGAAGAGGTTCCAAATCTAAAACCTATTTTGCCCCATGGAACTAGTTATATTAATTTTGGCACTTGCTTCAAGCCACAGAAGAATAATAAGAATCCTAATACTTCTCTTATGCAAGGAACTTAGATCCCCTTGCAGCCATGTTACTTGAATATTGATGATACTTTCAATCCTCTTAATGAGATAACTGCTTGGTGTAACTCCATGAGAGTAATCACGGTTGCATCTAATCTCAATCCATCTACCACTACTGTATTTGCTTCAAAAAAATTTTGGGGAATAGTTACATAATGGTGGGATTCAATGTCTAAATAGAAAAAATATACTAATATACATAATCAGCCTGATACTTTACCATCTTTGTATAATTTGTTGATAAATGAATTTGTACCTCTAACAGGGAATTGAGAACTTGAATCTCAAAAATGGTTGCTTAAAATGGATCTTTGTGACTTAAAACAATTTGATGCTTTTGCTAAACAATTCAAAGAATTATCTTATGAAAGTAATTATTTTGGCTTGATGGAAATAAAAATGAATTTTGTCCAAGCACTCCCCTATAATATTATTGATAAGGTGATTGCTTATATTGAACTCAAAGGCTTAACGTTAGCTGACATGTCTCTTTCTAATGTAACTAATTTTGCTAAGCAATAGGCTATGCAATTACTTTCTAAAACCAAAACCATCCAAAACATACTAAGCATAAAGCCTCCCAAATTTCTCTTATTTTTTTTTAAAACTGCACCATTTGGTTATTGACAATTTGCCCAGCCCTACAAGCAACAAAAGAAGAAGCACTACTCTCATTTTTCCTTCAAGCACCGCTCGTTACCTTGCAAGCATTATTATGTTCCACATCACTTCTTGAAAAAGTGCAAATCTCCTCATCCTCCTTCTAAAACTCCTATTTTTTATATCTGTCTCAAACTTGGTCATATTTCTCCTCAGTGCCATTGTAAAAATTTACCTGTTAAAGCTATATTCTCCTCACACATAGCAGTGTTGTGGGATATAGTTATAACACTGATGAAGATCTCTACCAACAAGATGACATCTATGACCCAATTCTAAATGAAATCTATGATGGAGACTTCAATGATGATGTTGATGCTCTCGAATCATTAGCCAATGATTTGGAACAACCACTCACTAACATGCAACGGCCATGGTCTCATGACTATTCAAGTCTCCTATGTTGTAGCCTCTATTCCTTGGTATAGAATCCCATTTTGGTATTTCATTATGATGATGGGACCATCATCCATAATCTTGATCTAGAATAGAATGAAGCTTCTACTAAAGTAAAAAACTATGGTATCAGAGCCCAAAAAGATCTATTATTGAGAAGATTGTGTAAGAAATTCTTTATTTCTTATCTAATCTTTAAGTTTCCTTGCTTTGAAAATTTCTTTAGGAAATTGTTATATCAAGTCATTGGTCATTTATTAATATTTCTTAGGCCCCTTTTTATCTCTACAAAATCTTTTCCCTACCCTGAAATTGCTCGCTTTTCGAAACTTGATCTCTGATAATGGAATTTGGAAAATCTCAAGAATCTTCTACCATTGAGATTATTAATGAGTCTGAATTCAAAGGATTATATGAATTACCTCCCTTTATTCTAGATCAACTCTCTGAGTGCCCTGACATAGAAGTTATAGAATAAAACCTTGAAAAGGAAAATAGTTTGTATAAGCCTCCTACTATAAAGTTTTCTCAAGTCTATAAAAATGATGAACTTCTAAAGTCTAAGTTTATGTATAATAGTACTTATTTGTCTTTTGTAAAACCTCGTATTGAGTCAGTCAAACTTACTCTAAGTTATAAGCTCGAGAAATCCTTCCAAACAAATTTGTTGCCTTTATTACTAAAAATTGAAATTAATTATATTCGATCTCATGAGGATGTCAAGTTTGTCCATTTTGGTCTTATCATAATCCTTATAACTCCACTAATCCAAAGTAATATAAAACTAATGTTATATCTATCTCTATGTAATAGATGACAAGTAAGTTATAAACATGCTTGTTAGTCATCTAGTCTTGGATAGATAAATGATAAGGTTATTTGTTTTGAATTTTGTCCTAACCTTTTAGTTGAAGTTCGTGATAAGGGATGTAAAGAAGTTAAGTTTGGATCTCTAGATTGTTGGGGACTATTTACCTCTTTGTTTGGTCTAAACATGTTTAGAGAATTCAAGTATGCCTCCATAAACCTAATTGTTGTCTATAGTATGACCAATACCAATCACCCCAAGATCCTAGAAATTTTACCTTATGCTTGAAGGTTAAGTGGAACCGTTCAACTAGAAAAAGGGCATATTGAATCTATAGAAATCCCTTCTAATTGGAAGCTTGATTGGCTAAATAATGTTCCACCAAAGATGAAAGGTCAATTTGATGTCTATAAGATTGATGTAAGAATAATAAATATTTTACCTAGATCTCTTTTAATTTCTCTTCTAGCACAGTTTCACCTCACAGACCATCTTCTAGTTTTTATTCAAAATGAACTGTTAAATCAAGCCATATCTTTATATAAGATGAGGATATTAATCAAGGACCTGATCCCAAAGATCAACTACCATCTACAATGATGAGTCTTCCTAGAGAAAATACTCTTAAATTTTATACAGATAATTAAGTCAGTCTATACAAAGTTGGAAGATGGCCAGCTCACAAAGGAATATACCAACAACAAGAAGGTGTTATCATCTATTTCTCTACAGCTTACCAGCCACAACAAGGAGAATCAAAACCTTCAAATAAATATAAGTAGAGGAATTATATGTCTAGATTTAATGTACACCTTGTTGAAAATCTTGATGACATGTGTAAAGATGTTTTGTCCATAAAACATAACCTAGATAGGCTAGCTATTATTGAAGACAATAATAATCATGTTAGGCAAGTCTGTAATGATGTTCATAAATATAAAGACCAAGCTATAAATTATATAAGGCCTACTAATGATAATGTTAATATGATGCATAGTGTTATCTCTGGTTTTAGTACTCAATTGTCTTCTATAGATACTAAGTTAGCAGCGTTAGAAGATAGTCTTGACTGGTTAGTCAAACAAGATCAAACGGAAAAAGTCAAGATCAAAGAGGTTCCATATTCAAAACCTATTTTTCCCTATGGAACAAGTTCTATTAATTTTGGTACTTGCTTCAAGCCACAAAAGAAGAACAAGAATCCCAATACTATTCTTATGCAGTGAACTCAGACCCCCTTATAGCCATGGTACCTGAATATTGATGATACACTCAATCCTCTTAATGAGATAACTGCTTGGTGCAACTCTATGAGAGTAATCATAGTCACATCTAATCTTGACCCAGCTACCACTACTGTACTTGCTTCAAAAAAATTCTAGGGAATAGTTACATAGTGGTGGGATTCAATGTCTGAATAGAAACAATATACTGATGTACATAATTGACCTGATCTTTTAGTAGCTTTGTATTAATTTTTGATAAATGAGTTTTCACCTCCAATAGGAAATCAAGAACTTGAATCTCAAAAACGGATGCTTAAAATGGAGCTTTGTGATTTAAAATCATTTGATGCTTTTGCCAAACAATTTAGAGAGTTGGCTTATGAAAGTCATTATTTTGGCTCAATGGAAACAAAAATGAAGTTTCTCCAAGCACTCCCTTATTATCTTATTAATAAGGTGATTGCTTATATTGACCTCAAAGGCTTAACATTGGATGACATGTCTATTTTTGATGTAATTTATTTTGATAAGTAACAGGCTATGTAATTAGTTTCCCAAACCAAAACCATCCAAAAACTTAATAAGCATCAAGCCTCCTAAAGTTCTCCTATTTTTCTTGAAATTGCACCATTTAGCTATCGACAATTTGTCCAACCCCGCAAGCAACAAAAGAAGAAGCACGGATCTCATTTTTCCTTCAAGTGCCACTCATTCCCTCACAAGCATTCTTATGCTCCTCCACATCACCTCATAAAAAAGTGAAAATCTCCTCATCCTCCTTCTAAAAATCCTATTTTATATATGTGTCACAAACCTGGTCATATTGGTCCTCAATGCCATTATAAAAATTAAGCTATTAAAGTTGTATTCACCTCCAATGCAGTAATGTTGTGAGATATAGTTGACACTGATGAAGATCTCTACCAACAAGATGACATCTATGAACCAATTATAGATTAAATCTTTGATGAAGACTTCAACGATGATGTTGATGCTCATGAATCATTAGTCGATGATTTGGAGAAACCACTCACCAACATGCAATGGCCATGGTCTCATGACTATTCAAGTCTCCCATTTTAATCTTATGGATGATGATCCCATTATGATAATTAAATACTAGAATGGGTTTCTAGACCAAGGAACATAGGCTACAATAGAGGATGAAGCCAATCTAGAGGAAGACAACCAAGAATGCCAAGAATGCCTCATACAATGCAAACTCCTTTTAATTCTCCTTTGCAATTTCAAAGTTATTTCAAGCCAATTGACTCTTGGGTTCAAAACAAGTTCACCAGCACTGATCCCCTAAGAGAAATTCATTTTCCAAAGATCGAACCTCAGTGGGATGTCCTCTTACCTATTGAAGAAGATGGTGAAGACACATAGGCAAAATATTCTTTCTATTCATAAAAAGAATACTATCCTAAGCAAGGATAATGTAGTAATTTATAAGAAGAAGCAGATGAAGCACAAGTATAAGAAAACTTTTAGTGATTAAGTAGTTTAAGTAGTTTGCTATTAATCCAAGCATGTGCTCTTCTTTTGCCCTTAGTGGGAACCTAAGAATCATAAACTTGGTTCTAATATCGTAATATTTGTGTGTAATATTTGAATGTTTAATAATGCAGCCATAGCCATTCGGCCCCTACCTCTTATCATAGGTTTTCTACTCATCATAATAGGAATAGAACAGAGCTTCTACTAGAATAAATGTGACAATCAGTTGTGGTATTGTGTGCTATAAAAGAATTATATGGTCATCAATATTAGTATCCAAAAGAGGGTATTTCCGATTATTTCATTGATGTGAGAAGGATCTTAGAGTTATATTACCTATAGTGTCTAATGCATGAACATCCATTACATACGAGTGTTATACTATGGGATTTTATTTTCCCATATTAATTTATTATGGATTTTTTCTCTCAATTGTAGTTTTCCTACTTTCATGGAAAATATTTATTAGGTGTATAGGTTGACCACATGACTGGGAAGTAGCTCACTTCATTGACTATTCTACGTATGGGAGTTACTCCTCTATTCTTGGTTTTGTTGACCAACTTTTATGGAGAAGTTACTAATTTATTCTAGGGGTTTGTTGACCACCTTTTACAGATTTACTCAATGCTTCCATGTTTGTTCCTCTAATATTTTATAGATTTGTTTAATTTAAGTTTCGTTTTGGATCTAATCTCTTTTGTATTATTCTTGTATTGGTTTCATTTTCATTTAGCTACACTATGATGTGCACTTACATGGTTCGTTTGATCACACAACTGGTGCATCTGTTCTATCTAG
>JARHVA010000422.1:3562500-3715000 GCA_037957365.1 Torreya grandis | reverse complement strand
ACAACCAACTACACATAAAGTTACTTCCATTTTCAATCCATTTTTAGGATCTATGCCCACCCTAAATGTCATTTATTGGACCTCTCATTTACGCAACATTGACTTAGATAAGAACTTTATTGACTCAATGCAAATCCTTACTGATTCATTGCATCATTGCTATGTAAATAAGATTGGAATACATTTGAAATCAGCGTTTTACTACACATACACCAACTTCATCATGGCACTCTAGGATTTATTTTAAAATCTTAATCTATTAACTTACTAAATTGTATGATTTATTTAAATAGATCATGGAATGATATAAATAAAGATTACAATAAATACATTATAGTATTTAAAAAATAAGAACTAACCATAAGCTTAATTAACATTTATGATAAATCTAAGAGAAAGGGTGAAACCTTAAAAAACTAGTAACATCCTTACCAATCTAATATACCTTATAGATCACAATGTTGTATTTATTTTTTTATAATACTGAACTAGTAACCTCTCTTAATAAATATACCAAACATTTTGTCATTATTAAAAAAAATGATTAAATCCTTTAATGAACTTAAAAAATATGTAGTTTGGATACAACTCCAATAATGTATATAAATTTTACTATTTTTATCAATCCATTTTACTGGAGTAGATCCGTAGTGAGCCATTATAACCACCAAGTACGGTTATAAATATTTTTGTATATTAAGTTCAGTATATTCCATTATGGTGTTATGTGTTTCCATATCTTGAATGCATCATGATTCATATTTTTATTTATAAGAGTGATCAGTTCCAATAAGAAACTTAGAATATATCAATACCAATTAAGATAGCATATCCCCTAAGGGTTTTCTACAATAATTTATTAGATACTCAATGCCTAGTGCTCTTCAATGTTGAATAATTTTGGGGAATCTACTATTCAAAACATTTTTGTGTTTTTTTTAATCTTCCATCCTATTTTATCAACCTTCATTAAATATTTTCATTTACGTTTAACTCTAGTCCTTTAAATTGTTCTTAGTTTCAATATCTATAGAATAATAGTAAGATCAAAATTTACATGTTCTTCACCCTTCATATTTTGTTTTCCTTACCTTGTATATTTCCATTTTCACAAGTAAGCTAATTCATATTAATGCACATATTTCATTATGGTATTCTACCGTGTTTTCCTCTTTTGTTATATTTATTGATCAAATTATGAAGACTGAGAAGCATTCTCTTCACCACTAGAGATTCTTCTAATTTTTCTTTTGTTGAACTTTGTTTAATTTCATAACTATAACTTGATCCATTTTCATCATCAATAAGTAACATAAAATACTATAATTACATTGACTGTTATAAAAAAATAATGGTGCTTTCTCATCTTCAAAAACATAGTTAGTTACTATAATCTTCTATGTGCGGACATCTTATAATTTGTATGTGTTCCTCTACTCACGATAACCAACATACGTTTACACTTTCTAAACATATAAGAGTTAGATATAAAAACACAAAAATATCTTACCTCAAGCGTTTTACCTGACCATGATTTTTTAAGTGTTACATTTTGTAAGGCTTATTTGGGACTTTGGATGAAAGTGTACATAGTTATATTTGTAGTTTATGCCCAATAATTGTATGGTACATTATAAATATCAACCCTAAATCATGCCATCTCCATGAATTTCACATTTTTCCTTATTATGATTTCAATCTATTGTTTATAATGTCTTGTATATACCTTACTTATTAAATAAATCCTTTAATTTTTTTGAAACAAAACTTATCCCCATTAATCAATCTAGGATATTTTACATGTTTCCATCCATTTTTGTTTACCAATGTGGTGGAAAATGTTTTCCAAGAAATAAAGTTATAAAAAATTCTAATTATATAATTAGAGAACAAACACACACTTTCTTATAAAAGTCATCGATAATAAAAAATTAATATAAATCTCTAGATATTGAAGATGTTTGTATTAAACCTTGTAAACCCACATGTATTAAATCTAATGATCCTATAAAAAAAAATTCTTCATCAAGATTGAATGAATGTAGATACTACTTATCCATCTAACAACTTGGACATATATTTTGACTATTTTGAATAAATTAAATTTCATTTACCATGTTAGTCTTATGTAATTTATGAAAATATTTATACCCAAAGTGACCATAACTCTTATGTCATAATTCAATAGGGATTTCAAATTATAATAGTGTCTTTTTAATATTACCAATAACCATGAATTTTACTAACCACGCATTTATTTCATTTATACTACACAAAAATGTTATTATTCTTAGTTATTTCTTTTATGGAAAAAATATTATTATTCATATCAGGTATAAACTAAAAATTCTTAAAAGTATGACTATGTTTTTTAATGTAATATAAATATCACCATATCATTTTTCATAGAGAACCCAACCATCACCTAAGGAAATAGGTTAATTATAATTATCTTCATCAAAATTTAAATACTAGTCTTTGAGATGCATGTAGTGTCAGGATGCACCTGATTCAAAGTAAAATCTACTTGACTTGACTAAATAATTTTGTATTTATATAGATTTAAAATCACTTCTGGTTATTTCTTCATCTTCTTCATCAATGTTTTCATACTATGACATATTTCTATTATTTTAAAAATCATAATATCTTTTACGATAATTTTTTTTTTCAAATTCCTTGGTTTCTTACAATAGTGTCACTTCTAATGTGATGTGTTCTGACCTCTTTTTATTTTCTCGTCATTGGATGAACCATTACCACTATATTTTATAACTCTATCCATGGAATTTTTTGGGATTTTATACTTTTCCATCTTCTTTGGATTTGGGATTAACCATTCTCCATCCAAGTGTCTAAATAAAATATTACATACATAATATACTTATCCTAAAGTTTAAATAAATAAAACATAAGAAATATTTTTCCCTAAAATTCCATGATTTTCATTAACTATAGATTAAAACTCAATAAAACATTTCCAATCACATTTTATTTACTAATTAGCTTCCAATGACACTCTCAATTAAAGAAGAATTACATCTTCCAACACCCCCGATGATTATAAAATCATTTTATTGGATTATCTCATATTTTTTTCTTATTTTTCTCTATAACAAAACATAAATCTACCAATAATGGAGTCTCATTATCAAGGATTCACCATCTCCTAGAATGCTACTCTTTTGTGATTTGGTGTAGTTTTTTTTCATCTTCTGACACACTCCTTTTCCCTCTTGGTTAGAAAAAATGAATCAAAAAATAAATTAAAAATAACCAAAAATATTAAAGTGTGAAAATTAATATTAGCAAAGAGAAAAGAGGGATAATTATGCAAAACATCTGTCATCCTCATCACATCCCTCCTCAGATCGTAATTCCACTTACAATGGTATTTTCACTCATAATGGAATTTGTAAAAATTATTTTCCACACCTTAAGATTGAATTGCACCAATTCTAATGGTATTTTGATTTATAACATCTACATGGAATTCCACTCTATTTTTATTATCCATCAAAATGCCTTATTTTTCATAAAATAAAAGAAATGAAACAAAATTAAATTATTACACCTTTTGTTTTAGATCAACATTAGCACCACCTTTCTATAACATCTCTGTTAGAGAATTTAATATCTAAGTGGTGATTATTTAACCCTTAGCTTATATATTAGTTTATTAAATAATAATAGTATATTATTTATTAACATGAGGTGAAAACCTCATGTTAATAAATAATAATATTATATTTAGATAATAAATTATCAATAGTTTATTAAATGTCTTTTTGTGATGGTTGGACCAATCATTCAAAATAGTCACCTCCATTAAAATTTCACTATAAAATATGGTTTAACCCTGTTGGTTATTCATTAGAATGAACTTTGGTAAAATTTGAAACATTAATATTTTATGTGGAAAATATTTACAAAGGTTTTTAGAAGAATTTTTTCTATACAAGAGAAGTGAGAAGAGAATTATTGAATTGGGGTTTTGGATTTCTCAATTATATGAATATCAACTATTGTGGGATTTTTACCTTTTGAGGTTTTCCCACCTAAATCTTTGTGTCAATATTTATCTGTGGTTTTGCTCACTATTTTCAATTCTATATCTTCTATGTATGTTAATCAAATATTACATATTTATCTGATTTATTTCATGGTATTAAATTCTAAGGAAGTTTGAATGATTTAAAATCCTATTCATATATTGGAGATCACTCGAGTATTTCTTAAGTAATTGTTTTAATTTTTTCCTCCATCTTAGCACTTGTGTATGGCCTAAGCACTTAGAAAAATTAGAACTATTGATTATTGAGATAAAAATTCTCCTAAATTTTTTTAATATCTTAGTTTTGCAATATTAAGACCTTATGCAAAATCGCAAGGCCTTAGGATCTCTATATCTCTACTTTTAATTGTGTTCTCTTTCATAGGTGCCATATACAACCAGACAAATTTATACAAGAAAATTCTAAGCCAAAGATGAGATTTTTAATGTTTCTTTGGCTTCATCTACCAAATTTAAGAGGCCTAAAAAAATTTAGAGCAACTTGAGGCTTGTGGAAGGATATATGAGTCGTTCCATAGGCATGCTACAATTAATTAAAAGTTTTATATAGTTTGATAGAAAGTATTTTTAAAATAATTTATTTAGTAATTTATTATTTTCCACATAATCAAAAACTTGGTCCCACATTTATATGACAAAGTTTTAATCCTAAAGAGCATACTAAAGTTAATCAATTCACTCTATGAAATCATATGTTGTACATATTCATTTATTTTATTATTTATATAATTCACTTTCAAATTAAAAACATCTAATTATGTATTCATACTTGTAAATTGTTAAAATAATTTCATAGAAGTGTTGGTGAAACTATATTTTGATTAAAACCTGTGAAGGGGAGGTCTTGAGTTCAAATCTCATGTAAAAACCTTTTTTGTTTATTTTCTTCTTGAATTTCATTTGATGTGTGTGTTAAGTCTCATGCATTCAAAAACCCATGTTAACCTATCAACTTTTTTTCAATTTTTGACCAAACCTAAATCCAGGCAAGAATAATCATGTGCCTAATCAATATTTAGGTTTTGTCATGTTTTGGATGCATTGGAGTGGTTCATTTTTTATTTTGAAGACTCTTATTATTGTGTTTACATATTTTTTAATAATAGTGTTTAAGGGGTTATTTGTAGTGCGACTCTTTTGGCACATATAGTAGTGTAACTATAATTGAATTTTTTTTTTAAATATTTCAAAAATTCATTTAAAATAGTTTCTTTTTACGCATTTCTTTATTGTCTTGTTTAAAGGGAAACTATGGATTCATCCCATTTTTTATTAGATAAATCTCAAATGCTTAATGGAAATAACTATAATATATAGAATATTTGTGTTAAAATTAAAATTATAACCTATAAATTATGGAATATTTTCATCAAGATTGAAAAATCCCCTTCTAAATGACATATAACCCCTGAACCTACCAATGCATTTCAATAGAAATCATAAGAAGTTATGTTCATTATTTTGTGGAGTATTAATGATGTATTCCTTCTCCACATTGATAATTAGGAGTCTCCTATCAATGATTATGAACTCCTTGAGTATATACATTTAGGCAGTCACCTTTCAAAGTTCATTAAACTAATCCTTGAATTACTAACTACACCTATGAAGGGTGATGAAAAACTTATTAATTATCTTGCTAAAATTAAAAAATTTAAATATTAGTTAGATGGATATAATTTTATTTTTATTCAAGATTAGTTAATTTATTTTATCATTTAGTTAACTATTTATGAAAAATTTAGAAATTTCATTTCAACTTTAAATTCTATGTATCAAACTCAGTAAGATACCTTGATCTTACCACTTTCTCTACTCTTATAATTCAACAAGAGTAAGTTATGACCAATTTTTATTGTAGAAAAAATTTCACTCAAGCACTTTCTCACTTTAAATAATGTCTATGATAACACTAAAAACCAAAAATACAGTCCTAATTCTACTAAAGGCAAATATGAGAATAAGAAATCTAGTAATAAGAATCATACACCTATGCTTAATAGAAATTATAATTAGTATGGTAAATTTGGTTGTAAAAGGGAAACATATTATAAAAATAAGGATAAAAATAATAATCAATCTTCTAAAAAAATAAAAGGAAGAAATCTAATCAACACCTTAATCAAAATAACAATCAAGATTCAAATATTATTACTTTATATGTTGTTTTATGTGCTTCAAATGAAAATGAATGGATTTTAGATAGTGGTGCATCACATTATATGACATGCTTATCTAATATTTTATGTGATTCTATAGATATCTTTGAAATAATTTATTTTGGAGATAATTTTTTAAAGAAGCAATTAAACAAGGAAAACCAAAAATTTTAAATATTGTTATTGATGATGTTTTCTATACACCGAAGATTAAAAAAAAATGTTATATTTTTTTCAACTTAAAAATGGTAATTTCATTGTAACATTACTTAAATATAATTGGTCCATTATAAATCATTTTGGTTTTTTAATTGTTTAAACTATGCAAAATAATAGTTTATATATCTTTTCTCTTTTTTCTTCATGTTTTGTTTCATTGCATACTAATAATGAATCTCAATTATGACATGAAAAATTAGGACATGTTAATTTTATAAGTTTACATTATATGTATAGAAATAATCTTTTTGTTTGACTTTCATTGTAACATTACTTAAAGATAATTGGTCCATTATAAATGATTTTGGTGTTTTAATTGTTTAAATTATGCAAAAAAATAGTTTATATATCTTTTCTCTTTCTTCTGCATGTTTTGTTTCATTGCATACTAATAATGAATCTCAATTATGACATAAAAAATTAGGACATGTTAATTTGATAAGTTTACATTATATGTATATAAATAATCTTTTTGTTTGACTTTCTTCTATCCCTTATCATCATAAAACTTGTGAGGATTACTTATGTGGTGAGCAACATATTAATCCCCTTCATAATAACCATGATATAAATTCCTCACATCATTTGAAATTGATTCATAGTGAAGTTGTAGGACCTCTTGAAGTTGTAACTCATTTTTTTTTCTTTGTATATTGTTACTTTTATTGATGATTACATTAGAATAATCTAGCTTTTATTCATTAAAAATAAATTTGGTGAGTTAAATAAAAATTCAAGGAATTTAAATCTAGTGATGAAAATAAATGTGATTTTTCTAATAATAGATTATGAACTGACAAAGGTGTTGAATAAGTTAGTAAATATTTTGATTTTTTTTAATTAGTTTTGGTATTCAAAGGGAACTACCAAATCCTTATTCTTCTCAATAAAATGGTATTGTTGAAAGGAAAAACTACACCATCATAGAAATTGCTAGAATAATGTTGCAATCTATAAATATTCTAAGTTATGATGGAATAAATCCATGAACATTATTGTTCATATTTTTAATATATTACCTATAAAATACTTTCATATTTCTACCCCTTTATAAATGTGGACTAAAAAGAAACCTAGTTTCCCTCATCTCATTATCTTTGGTAGTCCTACTTCTATCTTTATTCCTAAATTTAAAAGAAATAAGCTTAATCCTATTGGTTCCTAGTTTTAAACCACTTGCACTTAGCCTTACATACTTGGGAAGTGTGGTAAACAAAGATGAAATATCCACAAATATGTCATTATATTCAAGGAAGGGTTTAGCATCAAGATAGACTAAATGCATATAATGATTGAAAAATATTGACAGAAGGTATGGTTAGTTTCCTATTACTTCTAGCTCTACTGAGCCAAGGTGAGAGGACCTAAGGGATAGATTTATCACATGGAAGGATACTATGATTTAATATCTATGGAGATTATTATCACATAAACAAACACAAATTTAACTAGGGCATGCCAAAGTTTGATCACTCCACCTGATAAGGGTTGTCACATAGAATAAATAAATGCTCTAAACCAGACATAAGCTACTAGATACAGATGTAAGTATGAATGCAACCTTAATTTCTAAATAAATTTTTGACAATAGAGGGCCAAATGGAAGACTACAATGTTGGGATTCAAAGCACAAAATATAGACACATTTTATATTTGTAATATCTATGTATTTGTAGGTAAATAACACTTAGATTATTCAATAGGGTGTATGATTTATAAGGTAAAATAGAGTAGGATGAGTTAAGTAGTTACAAAGGAGTGGTGTGATAGTGTGGGTTTTTTCAAATAGTAGGATCTCCTTCAAATATGCGTGATATCATTCATTTACAACAATGTATCAAATCTCAAATACAAGCTATGGAAACTATTAAGAATGAGATGCATCCATTATTGCCAATACAATGGAAGTATTTAAATGATATTTGAAACCCTAAAACATACACTACAAATAAAATTTCAAATGCCTTATCCTATCAAATCCATAAACCCAAGGTGGCCTTAATAGGTTATCAACAACACATTTCTAAATCACAATGCAGGAAGGGATTTATAACCTAGATCTATGCCCAAGATGATAACCATTCATAAGCATTAAACCAGATATCTAGTTAGTGGAGCATGTAAAATATATTATTAAATTTAATTAACAATAAAGTGTAAAATCATATCTATTTTCCATTATCTTGTAAACAAACCTTACATACATCATTATTTTAGAATGTTAACATGGGAAGAATCATGGTGGTTTTGTTCTAATTTAGGGAAGACATAAACATTATCTCAGTGCTTGTTAATGGCTATACAAATGCAACCACCTTATAAAGAGAGATAAAATTCACATAGAAAGGATCTCAAAATTTGAAATATCCTAAGACCTAGAAATAAAAACAACCAATAACAACATTTGAAAGAGGATAAGCCCTCTTTTTATGAAAAATTTTCACCCTAAGCATATTCTAAGAATATGATTTAGATATAACATGCCCTCTATCATGCCTAAAATCTCATGATATGCAAAAGAAATCATTTAAAAAATTGCTTATCCTTGTCTTGATGAATATTTCAAACAAACCCTTGATGTACTTGGCTAGAAATCTATTATACTTAGGCTTGAGGGAGAATATTCCCTTGAGAGCTAAAAAATATTTTGATCTTCATGTGTAATCACTCATCCATGCCTTTAAGTAATCATTTTCATATCTAAAATATTCTAGATGGTTTTGCTTATCCTTGTGCAAGCCAAAGAATGGCCCTTACTTTGTCATGATTGCATTGGAAAATCTCAACTATGATAGAAGCAATGAAGGATCCATGGCCATTTGTAAAATGTTCTTGGAATGACCCAACTTGGCCTCATAACTCTAAAGCATATTTTTCCTCCATAGAGATCTTTGACATAGGTAAAATATTAAAAATGGCAAGACTTAGCTTATTTTACCCTTTTGCCTTTTGTGGTCAATGATAAAATTTCTTGTGCTTTCTCATTCTCTATTTTGCCTTTGACCTTTTAGGGTTGTCGATAAACTTTATAATACTTAGGTGCATTATTTTCCATTTTTAAAATATTGGTTTCACCATTTGACCCTCCACATGGACTATATTAATAACATGGCTCTCTTTTACTTAAAAGCTTATACTTTGAAAAAAAATACAAACATAACTTCCACTTGAATAGGTAATACATTTTGGAATGAGCATAAATAATAATATGGCCTCTTGAATGTTTTTGTGGCCTTAATTGTTTTTTATGTTGACCTCTAATTTGTATTAAAACTTCATTTTTTTCCTTTTGTATCATTTCTCTTTTGACTGCATGTTGACTAGTAGGTGGTGGACATTAGATTGAATCTAAGGCTCCAACCGAAAAAAGTTTGAAAAACATATCTGACCACAAAATTTATGAACAAAATGTTTGACCACAAAAAATTTGAACAAAATGTCTAACCACAATATCCAACATATAGGTTCCAACTAAAATGTTCAAAAAAATTAAAAATTCAAACTTGTACTTTTGTAACTTGTTTTTCCACCAAGAAAGTTCATTGAGATTTCAAACTCCCTTTTCAATTTGCAATAATGCAGACTTTTATTTAACCTTATAAATTTTTCCAATCTCTAAAACATTTTGAAGACAAAAAACATTGTACATAGCATTATTTTATATTCCCATCTTGATTTTTATCACAGACCCTACAATCTCATTGAAACATGAAAATGTTAAGCATTATATGGAATTGAGATTACACATGGTTTTCACAAGGCAAAATATATATTTTTATAATAAGATGAATACTTAAAAATAGGTGGTAAATTTTATACATTCATATACTAATATTTTAGAAAAGAGTAGAAATTATTAATTAAATGTTTGGGCTATAACACTAGCTCTCACTCAGGGATGTACACCCCTTGTAGGTGTGTGAAGAACCCTAGAAAATAAGACTATGTGCCAATCTTATGGGCCAAAAAGTTAAAACTTTAGAAAATTCTTAGAAAACACCCATGAAAACTCAATTATATAAATGTAGACCAATAAAAATAGATCAGGAGGATCTGAGAATGAACTCATAACATAGAAGTACCAAAAAGAATTGTACAAATAAAGGCCCAACACAAAAGGACAAAAAAATAATAAAGCAACAAAACTATACACTATACAATAATATACACAACTATGGACTCAATCTAGGAAGTATTTTAGATGTCTACCATTAAGTATCAGTTTTGATATCTAATTATCCCTTAATTTCTATAACTTTTTTAGTAAATTGGTGGCTAAGATGAGGTCAATCAATCTCTATGTTTTCCTAAAATATTTATTGCTAGGCTATAATAAGAAGACATATTGAAACAAATCCTTCTTGCATGTCTTAAAATCTAGATAAGACCAAGCCAAAAAATCTTGGTACTTTTTTAGTAACTGCAAGCAAGTTTTTTTCTCTATTGTATTCAAGATGCTACCAATCAAGGATACCTCATAATTAGTAGTATTATTCATACACTCCAAAGAAAGTTGGAAATAAAACATAGAATATTTCTCATTTGGGGTATAAAATATAACCCCAAATCCATTTCCAATATTATAGCAAGTTCTATCAAAATACATTTTCCTAAATTCACTGATTTCCTTGTCAAACCTAGCATGAAGAATAATTGGTTGTTCAACAACATTCATATTCCCAATGAAACTGCCTAGCTCCACATCTATGTGAAACACCTCATTTAGAGCACATTTCATATCTTCAAATACATGCAGCATCTTAGCTTCCATATGAATTCTGACCATCTTACCCTTTAAAGAAATGGTGGTATAACAAAGGTCTATTTGTACACATACATCCTTGCTATAAGTGTATTTTAATGAGAGTAGTATCCCCCACTTAAGTGAGTAGTCCACAATTACCATGTCTATATTCAAATGCTTACCTAGATGCACTAGCAACCCTTTGACTTGTCCAACAAATGGCACCTCCCATGAGTCTATAGCATAAAACTTTCCAAAGTTAGATGTGATTTTCACTTTGATCTCTTTAAGGCACCTATGGGAACATGTTACAAGAGGATCTAGAATCAAACTTGTAGTTATGAATAATCAGACTATTAATTAGTAGGGTAGTGTAAATTGGATCCATATTTAGTTGACTTTCTTCCAATGCATTCTCCAAATATATTTTTATATTTGGTTCAACAACTTCATCTAATTATTCATCACCTTTTGGGATTATTTTCAGTAAATTCATTTCATTTACATATGTACTCTCACCAAATTCCAAATATTCAAATGCCCTCTTCCTATGTTCAGGTATTCACAATAATTCAACAAGTGACATGGTGATTTTTAGTTGACACAAAATATAGTCCATATCACACATGCTATACTGAGGTATGGGAATATTCAAAGGAAGGGTGTCAACACCTTTAAATGAAATATAATCAATTAACATCAAGGGTGGAACAAGTTGGGATAGATTGACATTTTTAATAGAAGTCTTCAAAGGTGGGTTTGTTTTGATATTGTTCACACCCTTCGGAATTTTAAACAAAAAATGTACTCTATTCTTGGATGAAGCACTTCTTGGTTTGAAATTTTTGGAAATAGGTGCTAACTTAAAAGAATTAGAGACTATTGTAGTTTTCTTAATTTTCTTACTTGCATCCCCTACCCTTGTATTTATAGGGGTACCGTCTTGAGGAGCAACACTTTATTTCCTACTTCTCATACTATATTCTTTATATTTGGAAACTATTACATTAATTATCAGTTGCTTGTCTTTAATTGAAGGAATTCCCCCATCATATTTCTTAATCAGCATAGATCATATAAATTAGAAATTATGATTATGTAACTCATATACTTGTATCATATTAACATCACAAACAAATTTGATATTTGGGACAAATACCCTTTTTAATGTACTCAAAAATTGATCAATAATGGTAGCACATAACAATTCTATAGAGGCAAATATTTTACTTTAGGAGACTTGATAATTGAACATCAAAACCTCATCATCATAAGACATAGACTCAGGTTCCTCTGCATCTTAATCAATTTTCTCAATAGTATCACATGGAGTTTGGGGAAGGAAGAATTTATCACACCAATCAATGTCAATATCACAATTTATAGAATTCACTTTGGTGTTCAATGGATCAGGCACTTCCTTTCTAGCCCCTCTATTCTAATTTATATCATTTTTATCATCATGGGTAGGACTCTTCCCTCTATTATTATCTCTAATGTGGAAAGGAGGCCCCTTATGCTTGATTCTAATTTGGATTTCTCTCTTGACTTGTAGACCCATGAGTCAGCCACTTCTCAACCCTAGCTAATATGTTGGACATCTCTTTGATAGCGGAGGACAAGATTTTCATGATTTTCTCAAGCTTAGCTATCTTAGTGGACTTTATTTTTTCTAGATTAATGAACTTCACATCAACCTACTTAATAAAATTTTACTGATTCCATTTATTTATTTATTTAATTTAGATTTCCATATTTAATGTCAATCTCATATTTGTGGAAACCTTATCCCTCAAGTAGTAGGTAGACTTCTAGTCAAATGCATCAAATCACTTAATCAGGCAAGCTGTATCACTAGGCCTAATACTTTTAGGTAGCATCATCATATTATTATTGAACCTCATATTAAAATCCTACACACACTCATAGGTTTATTCTTAATTTTTTCAAATTATGCCAAAAGAAACCTAGGATCAATCATATCACCATATTGAATTTTGAAAACATTCTTCATTTCTTCCCATGAATTAATGCATCCATAGGGAACGAAACTGAACCACTCATGAGCATATTCTTATAGCATGTAAGAAAATAGTTTAATGCAAATATTATCATGCTTAACTTCATAATATTCAATGATAATGTGAGAAGCCCTCAAATGTTGATCAATAATCACTGCATTGTTCCTTTAAAACTTAGGAAGGTGTTTCCTTACTTCATTTGGAGCTTCATTAGGATATCCCTCCATTTCATCAAATTTAATTGATCTAAATGTGGGAAAACTTAATGAAAGATGATCATTCTCATCTTAATTCATATCGTTCATGATTGGTTTAATGGTGGGTTCAAGATCAAATAGCAAAGGGCTGTGAGGAGTGAATGAGGTAGACCTAGTGGATCGAATCTAAGAGGAGATTCAACTAGTTGATAAGGTGTTGTGTAATAAATTATAAGGATAACTATAATAATATTCAATTTAAATAATTTCAATAAATAAGAATTCAATTTTACTAGAATCTTGATAGTCTAAACACTCTTTTGTTTAAACATTATCCTTCAATTGGTCTTCAAACTTGTCTCCTTCTTCTTTGATGAACACTTAAGGGTGACATAATCTTATTTGATGATTAACCTTTGAAGGATGATCTTATTCATTCTATATTTCCAAACAAAAGAAAACTCAAAAATGAATTTAAGGTATATTCAAATGAGCATTAATGTTTCTTGAGACTATATACAATGTTAGAGTCACCACTAGAAGAAAAATTATAGAATATAACATACTACAAATATGTTGTGATACATAATGAAATTATACTTTGATAAATCCATTGAAGAGATATGAAGGTAAAGATACTAAAAATATATATTCACATCCAAAAGTGTAAATCACTTTGTAACATGAACAAACTAATATCCCTTTCCAAAAGTTTGGTAGAAGTCAATTTATTGAATCTTTCAATTCTCTAGTAATGGTGTTAATTGAGGTTTGGTTCCCAGTTGTACACCTATTACACTCAACCTTACACACATGGGCAGTATGGCAAAAAAAGATGAAAACCCATAAATATGAAATTATAGCTAGGGAAGAGTTTAGTATTAGGATAGATTGAAAATAGATAATGACTAGAAGACATCAATAGATGGTATGGTTAGCTCCCTACTACTTTTGGATCTACCTAAATCAAAGGTGAGAAGACCTAAGGGTAGTTTACTCACATGTAAATATATTTCAATTCAATATATGTGGGTATTATTGGCACACAAATAAATACAAATTAGACTAGGGCATAACCAAGTTTTCACACTCCACTTAGGAAGGGTTGTCACACAGAATGAACAAATGCTCTAGATTATAAACAAGCTACTAGAGACAGATGTAAATAAGACTAAAACCTTCATTTATAGAGAAATATTTTTTAGTATATTGCCAAAGGGAAGATGGTAATGTTAGGATTTAAATCACAAAATACAAACACATTTATATATTCAATATTTATGAATTTACAGGCAAATAACACTTAGAATATGTAACATGATGTATTATTTGCAGGGTAGAATAGGGTAAAATGATTTAAGTAGTTTTAAAACAGTGGTGTGGTGGTGTGGTTTTCTTCAAATAAAAAGATATCCTTGAAATAGGCATGACATCATTCATTGTAGTAATGTAGAAAAACTAAAATACAAGAAGAGTTACATCCATTGGTTTGAATACAATGCAATTATTCAAATGATTTTTGAAACCCTGTAACATACACTACAACTAGAATTTAAAATGCTTTCTCTTATCAAATCTATAAACCTAGGGTTTCCTTAAGAGATTATCAATAAAAAGTTTATAAATCACAATGCAAAAATGGGTTTATAACCTAGATATATGCCTAAGATGATAACCATTCATAAGCAGTAAACCAGATATCCAATTAACATATCATGTAAAACATATTATTTTATCTCATTAATAGCAAAGAGTAAAACTCACAAATATTTTCTAGAATTTTTTAAATAAACCTTACATACATAATTATTTTACAATGTTGATATGGGGAGAAGCATGATGATTTTGATCTAATACAGGGGAGACATAAACATGCTCTTAGAGCTTGTTAATGGTTATATAGTTGTAAACACCTTATAAATAGATAAAAGAATACAAACATAAAGGATCCTAAAACTTGAAATAGCTTAAAACCTAGAAAAACAATAACCAACAATAACCTTTGAAAAGAGGACAAGCCCTCTATTTATGCAAATTTTTCCCCTAAGTATATTTCGAGAATATGATTTAGCTGAAAGATGCTCTATATCATGCCTAGAATAGCATGATCTATGAGAAAATCATTTAGGTAACTACTTATCCTTATCATGATAAATACTTCAAACAAACGCTTCATCTACTTGGATGGAAATCTATTGCACTTGGGCTTGAGGGAGAATATTACCTTGGGAACCAAGCAATCTCTGTCTTCATGTGTAACCACCTCACCATGCCTTCAACTAATTATTTGTATAGCTATAAAATTTTGTACATCTTCCCTTTTCTTGTTGCAAGTCAAATAATGGCCCTTACTTTGTCATGACTGCATTGGAAAACTCTAGCTATGATAAAACAAATAAAGTTCTATGGCCATTTGGAAAATATGCTTGGAATGGCCCACCTTGGCCTAACAACCTTGCTACATATTTTTCCTTCATGGAAGTCTTTGAAACAAGAAAAATATTAAAAATGGTATGACTTAGTTTATTTTATCCTTTTTTCTTTTACAGTCAATGTTAAGCTTTCTCATGCTTTCTCATTTTCTATTTTGCCTTTGACCTTTTAGGGTTGCTAACAAACTTCATAATGCTTAAGTGCATTATTTTCCCTTTTTAAAAGTTTGGATTTTCCATTTGACTCTCCAAGTGGACTATATTAATAACATGGCTCTATTCTATTTAAAATCTTGTCCCTTGAAATTTTTTATAAACTTAACTTCCACTTAAATAGGTCATACATTTTGGGATGAGCATAAATACTGGCATATCCTCTTGAATACTTTCATAGCCTTACTTGTTTTCCATTCTAACCTCTGATTTCCTTTAAAACTTCACTACTTCTTTTTGGAGCATTTCTCTTTTGATGGCATGTTGAATAGTAGGTGGATAACATTGACTTGAATCAAAGGCTCTGACCATAAAAAGTCCAAAAAAAATGTCCAACCACAAAAGTTATGAATAAAATATTTGACCACAAAATCTAATTTAGAGGTTTCAAATAAAATATCCAACCAAAATATCTAACTAAAATGTCTAAAAAACACAATAATTTTGAAAAGTTGAACTTGCACTTTTGTAACTTGTTTTTTCTGCCAAGAAAGTATGTCAAGATTTCAAACTCCCCTTTCAATTTGTAATGATACATACTTGTATTTAACCTTTAAAATTCTACCAAGCTCTAGAACTTTTAGAAGATTGAAAACATCATATTTAAAATTTTTTGATCTTCTCATCTTGATTTTTATCATAGACCCTATAATGTCATTAAAACATAAAAACATTAAGCCTTAGCTAGAACTAGGATTACATAGGGTTTTCACAAGGCAAAATCTATATTTTCATAATTGGGTGAACACTTACAAATAGGAGGCAAATTTTAGATATTCATGCACTAATATATCATAAATTGGAACAAATTTTTAAGTGCAAGTTTGGGAAATAACAGATCCTTCTCTCTATTCTTTCATTTTTTTTAGGTTATGGAGTTTATAAAAAAGGTTTTTAAGTGTATGATCCTTCTCAACATTAGATTATTGAGAATAGAAATATTCTTATTCTTGAAAAATATTTATGTGAGCCCTGTATGGATTACTTTTAGCACCTTTTTGTTGATGAACCTAACTCTCATGTTTCTAATTGTGATAAAATAGATGCCCTTGACGAAGTTGATCTAGTTATGGATAACATAGAGTCTGAGGAACCCCTTGAATTTCATGTTCAATCCAAAATAATTGAATGGGTATAATTCATAATTTATTCTTATAATATTGATAATATTAATAAATTAACTAGAAATCAACATTCTTATCATGGTATAATGATTATGTATGAGTGCGAACCAAAATTATTTAAAGAAGCCACTTAATATGATAGATAGAATGTTACTATGCAAGATAAATATAATGCTTTAATTAAAAATTAGACTTCGAATCTCGTCCCTTATCCACCTAAAATAAATATTATTAGTTGCAGGTGGCTTTATAAGATCAAATATAATTCAATTGGTAAAACTGATAATTTAAAATCTATATTATTTTTTTATAAGATTACTCAATAACCTAGGGTTGATTGTGTTGAAACATTTGATCCTATACAAAAATGAGTACTGTTAGACTTCTTATTATTCTTATAGCCTAAAATGGCTGGGTTATCCACCAAATGGATGTCAAGAATACATTTTTAAATGGTGATTTAGAAGAAAAAATCTATATGGCTCAACCTAAATATTTTATTGATATTAATAAAGAACATTATATATACAACTTAAAAAAATCTTTGTATGATTTAAAACAAGCTCCTCAAGCTTGGTATTCTAAAATCCTTTTTTTTAAAGAATTGAGTTTTTCTAATTGTTATTCAGATAATGATCTCTTTATTAAAATTTAAAATGGTCATTTTATTTTAATTGTATTATATGTTGATGATTTATTAATTATTGGAAATCTAACTAGTTTAATTCATAAATATAAGGATAAATTAAGTCAAATATTTGAAATGACTAATTTAGATATTCTACATCATTTTTTAGGACTAGTTGTATTTTAAGATAAAAATTCAATTATTGTATCACAATATCAGTATGCATATAATTTTCTTGTTAAATCTAACATGATTTATTGTAAATCTACCACTACTTATATTGAAGTTGGTGTTACACTTGATCCTAAATATGTATGTAAAAAAGCTAACTATACTTTATATAGACAACTTATTGAAATTTTTATTTATCTAACCATTACTAGGAATGATATTTCATATGTTGATAGTGTTTCTTATATATTTATGTAGTATCCTTATTTGGATCATTGGAAATTAGCTAAACCTATTCTTCAAAATACCAAAGGAACTGTAATTATGGTTTAGTTTCTTCATCCACTGATAATGCTAATTTATATGGTATTATGATTCTGACCATGATGGTGATACTTTAGATCTCAAATCTACTTCCAAATATCTATTTATGTTTGGTGCAGGTGCTATCACTTGGAAAATTAAGAAACAACCTAATATTTATCTCTCTTATATAGAATCTAAGTAGAAAAGTGCTATAAAAGCTAATAAAGAATTCATGTGGATGTGAAGGCTATTGCGAGAAATTAATTTGGATTTTTTTGATAGTACTATCTTTTATTAGGATAACCAATTTTGTGTAGCTCTACCAAAAAATCTAATGTAGCACCAAAAAACTAAACATATTGAAGTTCATGTGCATTTCATTTGAGTGAAAGTATTTAATGATGATATTAATTTGTAGTTTTATCTTACAGATGAATAAGTGGTAGATATCTTTAAAAAATCACTTGATGCTACCAAGTTTTACTAGTTTAATACAATGTTGGGCCTTTCAGAGTTGCCATTGAGGGGGAGTGTGCATGACAATGCCACTTCCTAATGTCCATATGTTTCTTCTTTTTCTATATACTTCTTCTCAATTATAAATCATTATAAACTTAATGTAGAATTTATGTAACTTAAGTAAACTTCATGTGGAAGTTTTACTTTTGTAGCGCAATACATTAAAAGCATACTTTGTAATTAAATTTCTTAAGTTATAAAAGCCTCCAAATATTTTTAGTTGATTAATCATGATAAAATGTGAGATGTAGTCTCATGATCATGATAGACTAAACCTACTTTCAGTTAGTTTATGGATTATAATTTCTTTTATTTCCAAAGATGATATTTGACATGATGAAGGTTTTTAAATCTTTCAAATTTTACACACAGTATAATTCCTTTATGGTGACTATGGTTTTCATCCCCACTTAGAATTAAGGGGGAGTGTTATAGAATATAATGTCTAAGTTGTTATTATTTAACCTTTATACTATATTATTAATTTATTAAATAATAATATATTATTTACTAACATGAGGTGGAAACCTCATGTAAATAAATAACAATATTATATTTAGTTAATAAATTACTAATGGTTTCTTAAATGTCTTTTCAAGATGGTTGTACCTCTTATTCACAATGGTCACATCCCTTCAAAGTTCACTATAAAATAGGGTTTACCCCTACTGGTTATTCATTTGAATAAAATTCGATGAATTGTGAAAATATTAATATTTATATGTGGCAAATATTTATAAAGGTTTTGTGAAAAAAATTTGTTGTAGAAGAGAAGTGAGAAGAGAAGGATTGTACTTGGGTTCTATGTTTCTCAATTATATCAATATCAATGAATGTGGGTTTTTTATCTTTCAAAATTTTCCCACCTAAATCTTTGTGTCAACATTGATCTATGGATTTGCTCACTATTTACACTTCTAGATCTTTTATGTATGTTAATTGAATATTACATATTTATTCAATTTATTTCAATATCTTCTCTCCTCTTTCCAAATATTATGTGGATGTAGGATAATTACTCCGGGTATGTGATTATCCACACACTTTGTCTCTATATGTGAAATATATTCTAGCCTCATGGGATTGTCTCATAGGCTATGTAATTGATCTATACCATATAATATTTAATTGAACATTTTAAGACCTTAACTTATTATAATGTGCATTACATTTAATATATATATAATGCTAACAATATTAATACAAACATACTGTAAAAAACTAAAAATAAACCATAAGATTAATCTCAATGGTAAATATACAAGCATGGGTGAAACCTTAACAAATGAGTAACAACCTAGGTATTCTAATATAGCACATAAAATATATATTTTTTATTTATTTATAAAATTAATATAACATGTACATCTATGCTATGAAGAGATAGAAATAAAATCACATTATTTAGTTATGTATCGATCATAACATTAAGAAAAAACCTTTATTTACAATCTAATACAATATTGTCAAAGGATATATGAAGAAACCATGATACCTATCATAATTAGATACATATACTAATATATTTAACCCAAATTAATATTTATCAATGGGCCTAATAAATGGTGAGGTTAGGTGGGGTGTTAAAACCTTCCCCCTCCATGAAACTTTGTCTTTGAATATTTTTGTTGTCTGAATAAGTATGCTCAAATCTACATTCATGCAATATTAATAGGATATAAATTTTTAAATAAATATTATGACATCACATGCATGTGTTAATAATATTATAAGTAATGTACTAAGTTTTAAAGTGGTTTAAAAATTTTGTATAATTACCATTTTTTCACAAGTTTATAAGGTCTCTTACTAATGGAATATAAAATATAATTGTCCAAACTTTAATACATATCCATGAGGTAATAATAGATACCAATTAGCATACCAAGTGATGTACTAATCAAAATACTAGAAAATATCATCACAAACATGCTAGAATATCAAAACATATAAAAAATCAATAAAACCCAACTAGAACTATATAATGTCTAAATGATCATCAAACTTTATTGGAAATATAAAACATGTATATCAATCAATAATGCAAATGCATGTGTGCTACCTATCATAAAATGGTTTATCAACATCTAGTCTTAAGATATGAGTTTAAATAATAATAGCCTAGATATTTATCCCCCTTTCTTAGTATGATGGGAAATATGTGTTACATCTTGTTCTCACATGTAAAATCACCCATATCCTTCAAACATGTAAGTTTACACAATGATTAATTTTTTTAAGAATCATCTAGTGTGGAAAAAATGGAATTATCAAAATTTTATTGTACTTCTCTCCCATGTGTGAATGTAGTACACAAGGAGAAAATAATAGACCTCAACAAGAGGAATCACATTAATATAAATTCATAAAATTAAATCTTTTGTATATAATCAATTTATTGTTCTTCACGCATAAAATAAGCATACAATGAGGAATATTATTTAAGTAAACATCCGTCACACATACAGAATTATAATAACCATGAAATAGTCCATTATTTTAGGAAATATATATCAAGGAGAAAACATCCACATGGGGTAATTTAATTAAATGTTTATTTTATTGGTATATTATAGTTTTTTATAGTGGTTGATCAATCGATTAAACTTTGTAAATTATTATATAGCCCCATTTGACATTCAGTATTTCAAAATAATTTAATTTTTGACCACAAAGAAAAATAATAATGTAATATCTACCCATATGATCATAATGCACAAATAATTTTATGGTTCGTGTCTCATCAATAATGAAAATAAGAACATAAATAAGAGAAACCATCATACAATCAAAAGCAACATACACATGCATAATCAAGAGTAATTTTCACCTAGAATGGAATGTGTGTGTGTGTGTGTGTGTACACACACACACACACACACACATGTAGATATATATGTAGACATATGTGTATATGTGTGTGCGTGTGTGTGTGTGTCTATGTGTGTGTGTGTGTGTGTGTGTGTGTATGTGTGTGTGAGTGTGTGTGTGTGTGTGTGTGTGTGTATGTGTGTGTGAGTGTGTGTGTGTGTGTGTGTGTGTGTGTGTGTGTGTGTGTGTGTGTGTGTGTGTGTGTGTGTGTGTGTGTGTGTGTGTGTGTGTGTGTGTGTGTGTGTGTGTGTGTGTGTGTAAAATACACACACACAGAGATATATATATGGAATTCCATTCTAGGTGAAAACTACTCTTGCTTATGCATGTGTATATTACTTTTGATTGTATGATAGTTGCTCTTGTTTATGTTTTTATTTTTATTATTGATGAGACATGAGCCATAAAATTACTTGTATATTATGATCATATGGGTAGATATTACATTATTATTATTCTTTGTTAAAAGCAGCATACACATGCATAATCAAGAGTAGTTTTCACCTAGAATGAAATTCCATACATACATACATACATACATATGTATGTATGTATGTATGTATATGTATATAAATGTGTGTGTGTGTGTATATGTATGTACACACACACACACACACACACACACACACACACACACACACACACACACACACACACACACACACACACACACACACACACACACACACAGACACAAATGTGTGTGTGTGTGTGTGTGTGTGTGTGTGTGTGTGTGTGTGTGTGTGTGTGTGTGTGTGTGTGTGTGTGTGTGTGTGTGTGTGTGTGTGTGTGTGTGTGTGTGTGTGTGTGTGTGTGTGTGTAATTCCATTATAGGTGAAAATTACTCTTGATTTTTATTGTATGATAGTTGTTCATATCTCATCAATAACAAAAATAAAAACATAAACAAGAGCAACTATCATACAATCAAAATCAGCATGTATAATCAAGAGTAGTTTTCACCTAGAATGGAATTCCATATATATAAATGGACATCATGGTGGAAACCATGTTCATTCAAAATAATCGATGATTATGCATTCATAGTAGCAACAACAAACACCCATAAAATTTCAGGGCAATGAAACTACACAATCAATTGCATTTTTCATGCTTTACCAAATAACATATAATTTTATTCACATCAATGTGTCACACTTTTTAGTATTATTTTCTCATAGGTGTTACAATGTATTAATGGAATCACTTATCCACAATTATTTCTCTTTGAATCTCTAGCAAATAAGAATGATCTTGTTCATTATTATTAAAAAAAAATACATAAATTTCACATTAATTGATTTTTGTAATGAAAATAACCCATCACTAATCCTTATAATTATGGTGATATAAATTATTCTAGGTTGATTCACATATGAATTTTTAACACTATGGAATTAGTAAATTTCTTGTGTATCGGTTCCTTCAAACCTTTCTACAGTCACTAGAATTTATTTGTTTATGACATATAAGTTATTTCAATACTATCCTCAAATGTCTTTTATGATTATTTGAATATTTTTATTCCCTTAATGATCTCTACAACATATGAAACTTTAATTTCCTTGTATAAGCAAGGGGAAGTCTTCATTTAGTCCTTCTATTTTCTTGGGAACGTGTCTTATCACTTTAAAAGTCTTTATAATTACTTTTTTAATGTCATTAGACCTATACCCAAGCTTAACATGCCTCGTTAGATGATTAGTCTATCATCACACATTCTAACACCATGCAAATCAATCAAAATAGATAGTTTTAGGTCTTTTTATGTACTTTCTCTCCACACATGCCAATATTATTGGTCCACCATATACCCATGAGGTTTGAAAATGTTATTTATATATATGAAATACCATTCAAGTTCATTATGATCACTTGGGAGGGAGTTTGGTTTTATCAAGATTTTTTTAGGGCTTTGTAATGGTTTTGACTTGTTTATCTTAAAAATCATTCATAAATCACAAGCCTTTATTCAGTTGTTAAATAAAAAATAATTGGATTGCATAGACCTACTCAACTTCCCATAATTTCATTTTTACCCATTCACATGCTCATTTTACTTCACATGTGAGGAAGGTGACCTTCTCAAGCTTGCAGGGCTATAGGTGTGTAGTCAATATGAGTGTTCAAACAAAAAAGGTCTTAAAATTTATTTTTTATAACTTAAACATCTCAAAATACCTATTTAATACTCAATAAAATTATATTAGACCTATATATATTTTGTAAAAGTTCAATATACTCACCAGATCATGAAATGACAAGGAACTTGAATAGTCCTAAAAAACTACTACATAACTATGAATAAGCCTATTAGGTCCTTGGAAATGTGTTACTAGTATATTATGCTCTCAAAATATTTTTAATTTCTTTCTTGAGATGTTATATATCACTTAAAATAATAAGAAACCAATCCATTTATTGGTTTAATAAAGATTAAACTCAATGGTAATGTTGCTCTTTTGGATATATATAGGCCTAATATACCATACCCAAAATATACTGGATAAATACAATCAAAAAAATACTTGGATAACTTATCCAAGTTCTTTTTTATTCTCATACAATAAAAATATACCTTTATAAGAATTTTAGATCAAAAAATCCAACCAAACATAGTCAATTTTCTCTTACTAGACCTTTGCCAATGAGTACCTTTAGGTAGTCTTGAACATAGTGAGGTGTAGTTATAATCACAAGGTGAATTTAATTAAAAAACTAATTTTAAAACCTAATGATACCATTTTATAAACTTTATTTACATTTCCAATGTATTTGGTTGGTTAATCTTAAATTTACAAGTCCTTGATAGAGTGCCTAGGGTCTGTGGATTGTTTGACAATTTTTACCCTAATGGCCTCATTTGAATGGTTTATCTCATGACAAGGAGTACTATCACATTTTAAACCTTATCCAAAATATATTTATCATACTTATTTACCTTAAAAACCTCATGATTAACACAATCATGTATCATTTTCCATATTTTGGTGTGCAAGTATGTAGGGTCTCTCTTTAGCCTAACCCATTAAAACCTTGTTCTTGGATTACCTATTATAATTTAAACTATGTATAAATGATATTGGATATAAAATTATGGGATATTTTACTTTATTTATGGCCTCCTTTCAAGTGGGAAATAACCTAAACCTACCAATATTCCTTCATTTTGAATTTGTAAACTTGACATAGTCCACTACCATGCATACTCAAGTAGTTTCTCCACCATTTTGTCCCTACTAATGCTTTGAGAAGGTATAAGATAGTTTTAAAAGGTTTATTAAAATATTTAAAACCTATTTCAATCAATTTCATAGTCAAAAACACTTCACACTCTCAAAAACTTAGAAATCATTTTAAAAAATTAGTTAAACATGAAGTTTCTTTCCACTATAGGTCTTGTTCATGGTTGCATGCATAAGTATTTGTGTTTTATGGATTTATCATAAAATAAAATAGGTATCACCACTTTTATTTTGTATCAATGAGCTAAAAAATTGATTCAAATTCTCTAAAATTGAACACCTGGGGTTTTGAAGGATTTTAGAGGTAGTAAACTTCTTAACAATGATTCATAAAACATAGGCCCTTAGACTCATATATTTTGACAAAACATTATAAGACATAGGGATACCTTAAATCCATATACTATATGGTGTTATATTCCTTTTCCTTCATGAACCAATTTTATCAAACTAGTCTTCTTCATAATGGCTATGACTCATTGGAGTTTTTGAGTATATTTTTTGGTTTGTTTGGACTTGATAAGGATGGAGGAACTTGGTATACACATCAAAAAAATTTAAATAAATAATTCCTACTATGATATCCCATGAGAGACATTTATTACTAGTTACAGATGATAATCATGACCTCTCAAGTAAACTAGGTTTAAAAACTATCTTATAAGACTTAAACCTACCACCTTCATGTTATAAACTTCCTCATAAAACTTGGACAAGTGTATGCATCATATACATCATCATTTTTGACCTTTATAATGGCTCTACTAACTCAAAGCACATTTAACTTGGCACAAAAATGACCTTGATGAATTCATTAACTTTACAACTTGACTTAGAGACCCATACCACATTTTGAATTCATTATCATGACTCCCCCTTCTTATATGGACTCACTAGATAGACTTAGGCATTTCCAATGTACTAGAAATAAGTATTTGCACATGAAAAGAATTGGATAAACATAAAATAATGGAAAACATAAACTTTAACTTTTGGAAAAACATTAAACAGTGCTAAAATACCTTAAACTTTCTAAAATTGCATAAGATCGTATTTATACCTTAAAGCAACTTGATGACACTAAGACCAAATTGTCAACAAGGTCACTTATGAGGTTATATGACTTATATATCTGGTTTTAAGATAAATCGATCTATGGTGGCTAATTTGGCCAACATTTTTGGTGACCTCTAAAGATTATTTAGTTGTTAAACTTTTGGACTAGTGGCCTTAAACATCTCATTGGGAATGGAGTCACTAAACATTGCTTCTATTTAAGACTAAAAATGTAACTTGAACATGACATTATCTTTTGAAATAAATTGAAAAATTCAATATGCCTTAAATACACACTCAACAAATCAAGACACACAAATGTGAAATAAGTACTTAGGGAAAACAAACACCTACTGTACTAAAAAAACTTGTGCTATAATCACTTAGAGAAAATAAAGACTATTCTAGTATGTATAAAAGGAAATAATGTCCTTAATAAAATTGATTAAGGTGAATCACATTAAATTAGATGTGTAAATATTCTTCATTTAGCTTTCATAAATAAAAATCATCATGTTGCTTACAATGACTAATGGCATAGGGCCCACTCCATAAACTATCAAAATTTATGTGTCATCTAGGTTTGGCACTATATTCATCTCATTTGATTACAAGGTCACCTTCTTGTAATATTATTGGAATAAATATGTTATCAAATTACCTCTTTGTTTGAGTTTGGTAGGACTCCATAGTATGCATGGCATGATCTATTATATATTCTAATTATATCAACTCAATTAGTCTAATCTCCATGGTGGCACTTTCCATCATTTCAAATTAATGTGTATGTTCTAGAGATGGTAACTAAGGCAGATGGGTAGCTTTGATTCCTTTATTTAGATAAGCATATATGGGGATTGCCAATGGATCTCTTAAGAGTGATTGTATCAACACATAAGGTTGTCTTCAATTTTTTATGTCATTTTCTTTAATTTTCCTCCATTCTCCTCTTGATAAATTTGATTAGGTTCTTATTTGTAGACTCTACTAATCTATTACATTGAGGATAGTATTTTTAGAATGTACTTAAGTGGATTGAATGATTCATAACCCACTTACTATGCCTTCATATAAATCTATCACAAAGTAAAGCCATTTCATTATATTAGATAAGTGTAGAAGGTAATTCAAATATAGTTACTATGCCTTCATATAAATCTAGCACATTAGTCTCACTATCTTATTTGAGAGCCATATCTTCAATCCATCTAGTAAATTAGTCAATTATAGTCAATACACACTTATGAATAGAATTTAATGGAGGATTTATCATACCTATGAAACCCAAACCCTAATGTATGAAATGTTAGTCTACCTAAATGGTATGGAGAGGGAGGGATGCAAGCTTATATTTTCCTATGAAGAAGGAACACATTTAACACGTTATCACTGATGAATATGAATCTTTGAACAACCTAGGCCAATAATAATCAGCTCTCATTACTTTTATTTCTGTAGTTTTTGGTGCAAAGTGACCACCTAATGGCCCATCATAGAACTATACCAATACTTTCTCAATCTTATCAACCTCTATACACCTTATAATAAATACATTAAGGTCCTTTATAAAGTTTATTCCATCTACAAGAACATATGGGATGGATTTTAGTCTGAAATGTCTCCTTTTATCTTTCTCTAGTCCTAGTAGACACTCACTTTCTTGTGTTTGACCCATGGTAGATGGAGGTATATTTGTTTGAGTCATATTGAAGTTATATTATAACCTATTTTATTTATTTCAAATCTGATGTTAAGTGATCATGAAGTGCCTTGCCTTAAACCAACATGGTAACCTCAATATCCACATCATATTACATTACTTTGGTGATCCAACCATCTCTTTTCTCATTTAAATACCTACTCAACAAGAAATATTTGGTGATTGTATGAGACAAAATCACATGTACATTGTTTTTAGATAGCATATGTCTAATTTTTTAAGGCTTATTATAACACCAAGCACGTTTTCTCTACCTTACCTAATAGTCTTCTAACCCTTGATTGAATAAATTAATGGGTTATTCAAGACCTTTCTCATTTTATTATGCTAGCCTTGCTAAGATTAATTAGTCATCTCCAAAATCATATAAGGTGAATTCTATTATGAAATCAAGATTCGAAAGTGTTGGAGTTTGACCTATGGCTTACATGATGGCTCCAAAACTATACCTTCTTTCTCCAGTCTAACGAAATGTCTAATTATTATTTAACATGGATATTAAAGGCTTGAAAAGATTAGTAAAACTAGTTATGAATCTCCTAATGAATTTGATTTTTCCAAATAAACTTTTTAACCCTTTCTTGTGTTTAGTTAATGGAAATGAAAAGATATAAATTATCCTATCATGATCTATGGAGAGACCTTTCTTGGAGACAATGTGGTCTAAGATTTTGCCTTCATGGAATAAAAATACACACTTTTTAGGATTAATAGAGGCCCAAAACTATCTACACCTCTAAAATATATGTCTAAGATAAGTCAAACGTTCATTTACATCCTTGGAGAAAATAATAATATCATTAAGATAAATCAACACCATCTCTTTTATCAAACCTTTAAATTACATGTGTATGGCTCTTTGTAAAGTAGTTACAACATTATACAACCCAAAAGGAATCATTGTATATGAATATGTGCCTCATTTTGTGGTAAAGGTTGTATTATACTGGTCTTCCTCTTACACCAAAATCTGATTGTACCTTGAATATCCCTCAAGGAGAGAGAAATGTTCAGAACCTGATACCATCTATAATTTTTTTTCCATAAAAGGAAAAGGATAATGATCCTTGAATGAAACTATATTCAAGTCCCTAAAATCCACAGATAGTCTTATCTCTCAATTATTATTTCTTATAAATACTAGATTGGCAACCCAATATGGGTGTTTGATGAGGATGATGATGTTAGAATTTATCAACTTAGTCAATTATATCCTCATTAGGTGTTATATTCTTGGGTTGATAAGTATTTTCATTTGACTTACTAATTTGGAATTTGTATCTAGCTCTATATTGTGTTGAACTAGGCTAGGATCAAAATATTTTAGATCACTACACTCCTAAACGAATATATTATCAAACCCTTTTCGTAATTGAATGAATGCAAGTGTTTTTTGTTTGTTACATACATTTTCAAGTGATATAAGTTTGTATTTGAAAATGGTAACCCTATAATAATTATCTTACTTGGTATATATGATTATCTTCTCTTTCTTCATTTGATCATCATCATTGAAAATTATTTCAAGTGTCCCTAAGCCTTTAAAAATATTATTTGACCTTTGTTTCACAATATGATTACCATATTGTTGGTATAACTTGGACTAATTTATTGAAGAAAACTTAGCTTCTTTTTGGAAAAAAAATGATATCTATTTGTCACTATAAAAGTCATGCCAATTAATGTCATTACCGAGTATTGAAGTCCTTACTACTACCTTGATATGTGATTGACATTTTTTAACTCTTTATATCAATGGGGATGTAAAAATAAGCTCCAATTACACCCAGCCTATCAACATGCCTAATTTCCTCTCTTTTAATGGCTTGTATATTGAAAGCCTAAAAATATTTTATAATATCCCACAAACTATGTTTTTAAGACTTTAAAAATGTGTTCTTTATTACATTTTGTCCCTTCACTTGATCAACAATCAACTTACTATCACCAAACACTTGTAGTCACTTCATTCCTCTTTTCTTAAGCCATTGAAGGTTATGTACAAGTTTTTCATACACTGATGCATCACCAATACAATTAAATTGAAATATAAAAGTGGTATAATACATTTATTTAGAGGGAGACACCAACACTAAACCACCTAATACACCACTCCTACTTATCTATCCATCAAATAATAGTTTCCATACACCATCCATGGGCTCACTAGGCTTGACCACCTCTGGAAGGAAATAACCATCCTCATGTAATTAATACAGTCTTAGTCCTGCTTCCTTCATGTACCTATAATGATCATTTTCATGATGCTGATCTCCCCACTCATCAAGATAGAGATTAGGTATACCTTCAAGGGAAACAACTAATTCTTGATCAACATGGATATCTCATTCATCAAGAATAGTGAAATTAACATTAGATACCTTAGGAATATAATTTTGATTGGTTTTGATTATATCTTGACCTCGGTGCCTTACTTAGTCCTAGAAACCATGTAATACCAATATGATGATAGATATCCCCCAATCTTGGCTGTGAACTCGCTAGACATACCTAGGGAAAAGTAGGGTGTTAGTTCTATTATAAAAAAATATTAAGGAATTTTAAAAGTGGGTCAAGAATGGAAAGTTAAGTTTAAACCTTTAATGATACCTATAGTATTGGTGGCTGTCACATCCAATTTCAAAACTCATTTGGTGATTGGCTCATATTTTATACCTATATTATCAACCATTTGTTTAGGCATTACAATGGTACTAACACCACTATCAATCATAACATTATTAACTAGAGACTCACCTATAATGATATAAATATATAAAGGAGTAGGATTATAAATTTTGACTTGTTTCCTTCCTTTATATTGAGTTTCATTCATGAGGACTACTCTCACTTTCATTTCTAATCCAGATACAAGGTTGAAATTATATATCTCTTCTTGAAGTAGATACTTTTGTCTAACAATGGCCAATGTCTCTTGCATTGATATATTCACATGTTCTTTCTTTATTTGATCAACAATGTTGATATAATAACTACCAACCTTTGTTTGTCCTTAAGGAGCAACAACACTATCTTGAGTTTTTTAATATTAGGGCAGAGGAACACTTCTCATATTCTATTTTTTTTGCATTTCTTGAAATTTAGGTGTCACATTAGGTCTATTTGTCCCTTGATATACTTGATAAGGTAGGCTATGTCTTCACTTATCTCTTAATTACCCTCTATTACTCTCCTTTTAGCTTTTATGTTAGCTGCCACATGGGTATCAATGGTATTTATGCCTCCAAACTAGTTTATTGAACAATAATGTCCTTCTTGCCAATTTATAAGTGTGAAATTATTTTTCACTTAACCTTGATTAACTTTGCATCGTGGTGTTACTTAAAATTTTCTATCTTGAGTAGATCGAACACATTTAGAAGCTTCAATAATTTACATAATTGGGGTTTGATTAGGCACTGCATTAGAGTACATAATCTAATTTTGGGTTCAAACATAAGCAAGCATTATGACTGATCTTAGACTAGAATATTTTGAGTAGGAACGTTAGCCAATGAATATCTAGAGACATTTGGGTTATAGCTATTGTAAGGCCTAGAATTGTTGATTTGTCCTTGACCTTTGTAACTACCTTGGAAAGGAGTTATATTAGCTTAATTGAAATATTTGTGGTGATATTAAAGCCTATAATTTTGATCTTTCTACATCTTAATGCTTATAATTTAAATGCCATAACTTTGTATAAGAGTATTGATGTCATGTAATGCATTAGAATGGTAGACGTGATATTTTCATGATTGTTTGACAAAGTAATAGAGGCCAATGTGGGTAATACAAGAGGTGTAAAAGGAGTTGGGGGATGAAATTTTGAGAACAAAGGCATATGAGGCCTTGGAGAAATATTACCATCCTGGATAATAAAATTTTCAACCCTTATTTCTACCTCAAATGCATTAGTCAGTGTGTTTTCCCCATTGATTGAATCGTTGCTACTATTTTACTATTCAAATCCCTCAAGTAGTACAAAAATGGATAGTTGGTAGTTGGTTTAACAATGGTTGGGATCTTATCCCAATTATTTTAAAATATATAGTTTAAATCAACCATGAATTATTTATTATCCCTATTTATAATAGTTAATTTCTCTACCAGGGATAAGTGGGCACTCTTATCCTCAAAATGCTTCCATAATTGGTCTCCCAATTCATCCCAAGTACCAATATAATTAGGCCTCAATCCTATATACCACTAAATATCCTTCCCGTTGAATGAATTGCCTAGAAATTTTATTTCCACTTTGTCTTTTATTATATGATGTATGGAAAAATATTAGAAATATATCTTATATGTTCAATAAGAGTAGTGCAATCCTCTCTAGTGAAATTTGGGGTACCTTCAAGGGAAGAAACAAAGATATTATCATATTGAGTTAAGTTAAGTGGGTTAACACCATTGAAAAGATAAAAAAGAGGATTTATAGGCACTACCATCTTTGAATTTGGAAGTAAATGAAAACTTATTTTGGATATGTTATCAGTAAAATATTTTTTTTGATATGAGTGTGTACTTGCCAATATTTTCTTCTTAGCTGAATGATAAGGTAATTATACAAACTCAAAAAGAGAACCCTTATCAAAATATCTTGAAATTTCCTTTAGAATGAAAATTATACATTAATATTTCAAATTCCTTAGATGTTGAAAGTAGATATTATAATAGTTATAAGTATGTCAAGACCAACACTAGTATTGAGAAATATTTTTGAATTTGGGTCCCACCAGGCATGCCAAAACCTATTGTCACTTTGAGTTGCACCCTTTGAGAAGGTTTTTCAAGTCTCTTCACACAATTAAGGCAGTGGAAACTCTCTAATTCTAGGAGTGGCTTGTGACTAAAGAGAATCTTGAGATAGGGTTGTCTCCCTTGATGTTACACCTATATTATTACTAAACCTACTCAAATTTTAAATAAAAGGGAAAGATAAAAAGGAATCCTTATCTTGTCTATTAGTTGATAAAAAGGTTAAGATAAGGGAGAATCTAATCACACAACTTCAAATAGTCCTTTTAGCATAAGTATTTCAATATGGAAGTTATAGTTGATACATCAATTAAGAGGGACCATCAAGATGTCGATAAGGAGACACTAGTGAAATTTTTCCACACTTAAAATTTTCAAAACTACTTGACACACACCATATGATTTAAAATAAGATAAATTAATCATAAATATGAAAGAATGAAGAGGAAAAATGTGAGATTGAGTATCAACACTATAATTCATAAAAAATTCACCATAAAACACTAAATGTGACATGAAGAAGGTATAAACAACTTATTATCACCTAAAAATCAATAAGTATGAATTTTAGAAGGGGTTCAGCATACTAAAAATGAATATCCTTTACAAGGTCAATTTTAAATGTGTGTGTGTGTGTGTGTGTGTGTGTGTGTGTGTGTGTGTGTGTGTGTGTGTGTGTGTGTGCGTGTGTGTGTGTGTGTGTGTGTGTGTGTGTGTGTGTGTGTGTTTGTGTGTAATAATGGATAAGATAAAGAGAGGGTATATGTTGAGGAATTTCATTATGAATGTCATCTATCATGAAACTAGTTACAACTTCAATACAAGGTTAAAAAGTCATATGATTCTTCCTTTACATGTGATGGCTTTGATTGATGATGGTATCATGATAGGTGGCATATATGTGGCTATTGGCATCTTTTGACTCATCCTTATTCTCTTGAAATTGCCCTTTCTTTATTGAGGAGTTACAAGCTTAGGTCTTTAAACATGGCTCACTTACTCTCCTTAGCATATTTCTATGCCATTAATGATTCTTTGAGTGTATATTTCATCTTTGTGAGAATTATAATTAAGTATTAAACCTCTTAATATTGTGATCTCTATCCTTATAAGATAAATTTTCATGTCTAAGCTTGTTTGATCCAAAGGAATGCAATGAAGACAAGTCTATCCCTTCATCCAAGGTCTAGTCTTTATTTGAAGACTACCACAAAAATATTGTCAACCTCATGTATGTCTTGTATAATATCACACAATCTATGTACAATATTATATACCATATTTAATTAATTATCTTTATATTAGGTATTCACAACTTACTAGCAAGAGGTTTAGAAAGGGTTGTAAGTAATCATATTATAGAAGCTCTATATAGACTTGAGAACTATGTAGGAACCTTGTCCATGTTCCATGACCTTGAGACTGATATTTATAGTATCTCAGGTCCTTTTAGTGTCTTAAATAGCATGTTCACTTGACAAAAATTTGATAGAGGCCTATATTTGTATTTGAATGTTTCCAACACCATGAAATTAACAAACTGTATGTGTATTGGTTCCTTCAAATCTTTCTACAGTCACTAGAATTGATTTGTTTATAACTTAAATTTGTTTTCAATACTATCCTCAAATGTCTTCAATGGTTCTTTGAAGATTTATATGACCCTAATGACCTGTACAAGGTTTGTAACTTCACTTTCCTTGTACAAGTAAGGGGTAGTCTTCATTTAGACATGTTATTTTCTTGAAAAACTATCTTCACACCTTAAAAGTCTATAAAATGGATTTTGGAAGGTAATTATACCTCTTTCCAAGCCTATCATTCCTCCATAAATGACTAAGAGACTCTCACACATTCTAACACCATGCAAATCAATCCAAATAGGTAATTTTAGGTCTTTTATGTACTTTTATCTCCATATGTGGCAATATTATTTTTCTAACATATGCCCATGAGGTGTGTATATGTTTTTTATATGTCTTTTAGACCATTCATATGCATTATCATCACTTGGGAGGCTTTTTTGCTTCATCAAGCTTCTTTAAGGACTTTGCAAGGGTTTTGACCTATTTATCTTTTTTAAAATCATTCATAGATCACAACCTTAATTAAATTTAAAAATAAAAATAAATTGAAATTCATATAAATCTTAAAATTTCCCTAATGCCATTTTTCCCCATGCACATTCTCATATGACTTCACACATCAGGAAGGTGACCTTAACAAGCATATATGGCCATAGGTGTGCATTCAAGATGAGTGTTTGAGTAAAAAAGACTTAAAATTTATTTTTTATAACATAAACATCTCAAAAATACAATGATATTATACCTATATATATTTTATACAAGTTCAAAACACTCACTAGATCTTCAAATGATAAGGAACTTTAATTAGTCCTAAAAACTACTACATGACTGTGAATAGGCTTATTAGTTCTTTATAGAGGTTTTATCAGTCTAATATCATATAAATATTTTATTTAATGACTTATTTATATGTTATATATCACTTAAAATAATAATTAACAAATCCTTTGATTGGTTTCTTAAAGATTAATCTCAATGGCAATATTGCATTTTTAGGTCTCTACAAGCCTAATATACCTTATACAAAATATCATGGATAAATTCAATAACTAAATGAATTATATAAATTATAAAATTTATTTTATATTCTATAAAAATAAAAATATACCTTTATATGAAGTTTATATTCAAAAATCCAAGTAAAAACAATCAAATTTGTCTTTCTAGACCTTCGTTGATGACTACCTATAGGTAGTCTTGAAAATAATCAACTATAGATAGAATCACAAGGTGATTTTAAGTAAAAAAATAATTTTGAAACATAATTATACCAACACAAAAACTTTATATAAATTCCCAATGGATTTTTTTAGTTTAATCTTCAATTTAAAAGTTTTTCATACAGCGTCTAGGGTTTGTGGGTAGTTTGATAATTTTGAATTTAATAGCCTTATTTCAATGGTTTATATGATGGAAAGAATTTTTATTGCCTTAAAAATTATAAATAAGATATTTAACACCCTAATTAATCTTCCAAACCTCATGCTCAACATAAACATTAATTTATTTCCATATTTTGGTGTGCAATCCTATAGGGTCTCTCTTAAGACTAACCCATTAAAACCTTGTTCTTAGATTACATATTATACTTGTATCTACGTATAAATTATCTTAGTGAAAAATCAATGGTATATTTAACTCTATATTTGGCCTCCTTTCAAGTGGGAAGTAATACAAACTACCAATATTCCTTCATTCTAAATCTATAGTCTTGACACAATCCACTTGCATGCATACTAAAGTGTTTTTTTTTGCCATTTTGACCCTAATAATAATTTTAGGATGTATTTTAGAGTTTTAAAATTTTTATTATAATTTTTAAAATATATTTAAATTGGTTTCATATTTAGGAACACTTCACACCCTAAAAAATGTGCTTATCATGTCAAAATATAATCGAACATAAGGTTTCTTGCCACTATAGGTATGGTTCAAGGATTAATGCATCAATTGTGGTATTTTATGGAATTTTAATACCCTAAAATATCTCTTAAAACCTTTATTTTCAATCAATGATATCATAGATGCATTGAAATTCTCTAATACTAAGTAACTAGGGTTTTAGAGGTAGTAAACTTCTTAATGATGATTCATAAAACACATGCCCTTAGACTTAGAGATTTTGACACAAAATTTAAGGGAATATGGTTACCTTAAAACACATATAATAACTGGTCCTATAGTCCCTTATCCTTCATGAACAAATGTTAGTGAACCAGCTAGCCTTCTTCACCATGTTTGTGACTTGATGGCATTTTTTAGTGGAATTTTTGCCTTGTTTGGACCTCCAACATTACATAAGCTTGATTTTAGATTTGATAAGTCTTTATTAACATTATATAAATGTAAAATAACTTAAAATCAATCATTCTTACTTTGATATCCCATGGGAGATATTTTTTGTTGGCTACATATGATAATCGTGACCTATTAGGTATGTTGGGTTTGAAAACACTCCTTTTCATCTTAAACCTACCACCTTCACATTATAAACTTCCTAAAAATACTTTTAAAAGTGTATACATTATATATATCATCATTTTTTACCTTTATACTATCTCTAGTAACTTGAAGCATGTTGTACTTGGTACAAGAATGACCTTGAGGAATTGATTACCTTTGCAACTTGCCTTGGAGACCATTACCACATTTTATGACTTCATTTACATGACTTCAAATTACTATAATTAATCACTATATTTACTTATCTATTTATTATATATTTCCAATAAATATTTTCACAATGAAAGACTTGGATAAGCATACAACAATTGATAACATAAACCTTAACTTTTGCAAATACCTTAAAAAATGTTAAAATACCTTAAAATTTCAAAATTACATAAGACTATAGTTATATATTGAAACATCTTGATAACACTCAGACATGACACCATGAAAATATTCTAAAAATTTTCACTTATGAAGTTAGATGACCTAGATGCTTAGTTTGAAGATAGATCAATCTATGGTGGCTAATTTGGATAAAAATAACTAGTACATGTAAGGTGACTTCCATTTCCAATCCATTATTAGGATCTATGCCCACTATAAATGTCCATTGTTATAAATTTCATTTGAGCTAGTTGACTTACATGAAAAATTTATTTAATCGATTCAAACCCTTACTAACTCACCTCATCATCATTATGTAAATAATATTGGAATTTGTTTTAAATCCTCTTTTTCCTACACATACACCAAATTCATCAAGGTACCATAATATTTATTTTAAATCCTCAATACATTAACTTATTTCAATTTATGATCCATTTAAATAGATTTTATAATGCTACAAAGAAGGTTTACAATAAAAACAAGTTAAGCCTAAGAAACTAAGAACTAAGCATAAGTATTATTAAGCTTTATGGTAAATCTAAGAGAAAAGGTGAAACCTTAACAACTAGTAACATCCTAACCAATCTAATATACCTTATAAAGCATAATTCTATATTTATTTATTTATAAAACTAATCTAGTACCCTCTTTTAATGACTAAACCAAATGTTTTTTCATTATTACTAAAAAGAATATTAAATCCATATAAGAACTTAACCAAGGTGTATTCTATCTACAACTAAAATAATATATACAAATTTCTTTATTTTCACCAATTCATTTTACTAGAGTACATATGTAATGAGACATTGTAACCACAATGTAGAGTAGGAAATGGTGTTGAATATTAGGTTCATTAGATTTTGTTGTTACTTTATTTGTTTCCATATCTTGAATGCATCATGATTCACATGTTTTTTTATTAGAGTGATCATATCTAACAAAAACATATAATTTATATCACTTCTAAAATACATAGCATATCTCCTAAGGGTTTTCTAAGCTGAGTTTTTATATAATCAACACCTACTACTCTATAATGTTGACTCAGTTTTAGGCATATACTATTCAGAATATTCTTGTGATATTTTTGTATATCCCATCCTCTTTCAGTCAACCTTCATTAAACATTTCCATTTAGGTTTGAATCTGGTCTTATAAATTATATTTAATTTCAATATATGCAAAATAAAAATAAGATCTAAATTTTCTTATTCTTTGCCTTTCATCCTTTTTTTGTTTCCTTGTAGGTTTCCCTTCCAAAAATTAATGAAAGTCATATGTATGTGCATCTTTCATCATGGTATAGTACCACATTTTCCTCTTATTTTATATTTCTTTATGATACTGTGAAGAGTGATAAGCACTCTCTTCACCACTAGAGTGCTTCCTAGAACTTGATTCTTCAATTTTTTTCTTGCATTAAACTATTTTTAATTTTAGTAATATAACTTGTAGTTTCATCATAAAAAATTAGCATACAATACTATAATTATATTCACCATTATCATAAATAATAGTAATTTATCATCTACAAAAAACATAGTTACATACCATAATCTTTGATGTGGAGACATTTGGTAATTTGTATGTATTCCTCTACCTATAGTAATAAACATTCATGTACATTTTTTCCTAAGATATAAGTATTGGATCAAAAAAAATGAAAATCACATACATCAGGGGTTTTACCAGACCATGCTTCTTATCATGTTATATAATGTAAGGCTTATGTGGATATTGGTTGAATATGTACATAGTCGTATTCATAATTTTTGTACAATGATGGTATGGTACATTCTAGCTATCCACCACACATCATGCTATATCCATGACTATCATGATTTTACTTACCATTACTTCAATATATTGTGTAGAATATGTCATGTTTATACCTTATTTATTGAATAATTCTTTGAGTATTAATTAAAAAACTCATCCCCATTATATAGTCTAAGATATTTTACATATTTACCTCCTTATGTCTCTACCATAGCTTTGAAAGAAATAATGTCAAAGAAATAATATAGTTATATATGTATGAAATAAATTGACATTTTATTATAAATGTCATCAATAATCAAAAAGTAATACAAATGTCTACATATTAAAGGTGTTTTCATTGGACCATACAAACCCACATGTACTAAATCCAATGCTCCTTTAACTTTATGTTCTTTATTAGGGTGGAATGAAATTTGGAAATTACTTATCCGCCTACCATCCTGAACATAGACCTTGAATCTTTCAAATAAATTGAATTCTATTTACCATGTTTGTATTACATAATTTATGAAAATATTAATACCCAAAGTGACCATACCTCTTATGCCATAGTTTATTAGTACTTTCAAACACTGCTAGTGCATTGTTATTAATACAAAAAACAATGGAATTTTTCATGAACATTACTAACCATGCACTTGTTTCCTTTAAACTAAAAATAAACATTATTATTTTTAGTTATTTCACTTATAGATAAAATATTGTTGGTCATATCAAGTCTAAATTGAACATTCTTAAAAGTGTAAGTACCTAAATTTTTTAAATGTAATACAAACATCACCATATCATTTTTCATAATGACCCCAACCATAACCTCAGGAAATTGATACATTGTAATTATCATCTTTAACAAAATTTACATACTAGTCTTTATGACACCTATAGTGTCAGGATGCACTCGAGTCAAATTAAAATGTTCTTAGCTTGACCAACTAGTTTTGTATTACTAAAAATTCAAAATAAGTTGTTGATATTTATTTGTATTATTCATCAATGTTTTTATACTATGACATATTTATATTAGTTTAAAAATATTATTGTCTCTTATGACAATATTTCTTAAAATTTCTTGGTTTCTCACAATAGTGTCATTTAAAATGTGACTTATTCTAATAAATTTTGATGGTCATATCATTAGATGAACCATTAAAACTAAATTTTCTACCTCTACCCATGGAAACTTTATGGGCTTATATCCCTTTCCATATTTTTAGATTTGAGAGTCAACCATTCTCCAATAAAGTGTGTAAGGAAAATATTATATACATAATATAATTATACTAAATTTGAAATAAAAATATATATAAAAAAAATTCCATAAAATTTCAAGGTTTAAATTAAACATAGATTAAAATTTAATAAAAGCATAAGTTTCCAATCACATTGAAGTTTCTCATGATCTTCTAATGGAGTCTTGCACTGAAGAAGAATTACATCTTCCATCACCTCCAGTTATCAAAAAAATATTTTATTGGCTTCTCCCATCAATGTTTTTAATATTTTCCCCATAACACAACATACCTCTACATAAAAAATGAATCTCATTATCAGTGACTACACCCTCTCTTAGAACATCACTCTTTTATTTTTTGGTGTAGCTTTGGTGTCTTATTCTTGTACACTCATTTTACCTTTTGACTAAAACAAACTAAATGAAAAAAATCCAAATAACTAAAAATATTAAAGCATGAAAAATTATGTCATCAAATAGAAAATTTCCCTCCTCAGAGCATAATTCCACTTATAATGGAATTTTCATTCAAAGCTGAATTTGTAAAAATGATTTTACACTCCTTATGATGGCATTCAACAAATTTTAATGGTGTTTTGATTTATCATCTATACATGACATTCCATTATATTATTTTTTGTTTATAAAAATATCTTATTTTTCATAAAATAAAGGAAACTAAATAAAATTATTACACCTTCCTTTCCAGATCAACAATGGCACCATGTTTCCATAACACCTCCTTTATCCTCTTTTTAAATATTTCATGGATGTAAGATAATTCCTCAGATTAGCTAACATACTTGATCACTACCATGTTTACTCACCACTTTTTATATAATAGTTTTCAATATGTGTATATCTAAGGATCTACCTGTATGTTGAAGACCAATCCTATATTTAACCTATTTGTCATGAGGGCTTATATTTGTGTTATTCTAAATTCTTTGATATTAGTCACTTGACCACAAAATGTAATAGATCTAAGATAAATATAGAGGTTTTTTTTTGGAAACATGCCCTCCCAAATATCTTTACTATGAACATAGAGACTACTGAGAGTGCCTTCCGTGATTAAACTTTGGATACATAAGAAGCCCCTGATAAGCTTTTTTTTTTTTATAGATATGATGTATAAAAAATACAAGACAATAAAATTGTTGGTAGTAGTGGAATAATCCATCATAAAACCCAATGCAATATTAAAAATTTGAAAATGTGCTTCAATTTATAACAAACATTTAAGGCTAGTAAAGTGCCCTAAGCTTCTATTCCCTTTTTCCTAGAATTGACTCTTAGAGAAAAGTAGGATTGGACTGAAGTATGTATAAAAAAATGGGAAGTCATAAAAAATCCCCTAATCCAAAAAATATTATCTTATGTTCCCATAAATTAGATAATAGCAGTGGAACATAGAGAGGCCAAACAATTATTCTTGTTTAGCATGCAGTTATTAGTTTATTTAATGTTGACTATGGTTTACATACTGGGTACTGACACTTCATAGACATTTCACAAATTAGTGGTATAAGTTAGTTTGAATTGTGGTTATTAGTTTTATAGATGTCTATTTGTTTTTTATCCCAAGATCCATAGGAAAAGAGGTTTCAAGTAAAATTTAATGTATTATACTATTCTCCAATATGTAAGGCTTCATGTCCTTTCAAAACCTAATTTACCTATACTTATAACTAACACACACACGCACACACACACACACACACACACACACACACACACACACACACACACACACACACACACACACACACACACACACACACACACACACACACACACACACACACACACACACACACACACACACATTTTAACTCCACTTGGGATGAAATGATGAATTTAATTTTTCAACTATGAAGGCAATCTTCCCATTTCAAATAGAGATTAACAAAATTATTGAAATGATACATAGAAATTATGGATTATATCCCATTATGTTTCAATATCATAAGGATGTTTTTTAATATAATTTATATTAGGGAATTTATCCCATACATATTTTTTTGTGCAATCCATAATTTTATGCATATTATTTGGCGTATTTTTTATATAATAAATAAGGATCATAACATATATTTTAAAATTCTTTCTAGATAAAGTGGGTAATTTTATTTGGGGATATTTTAAATATTTTTTAAAAAAATGTGCCTACTTTGTCAAAGTTCATTCTCATCACACATAGGTCCATATTATAATTTTTTTATGGCTAGAAAGAAAATTGTTAGGATCTAAACATGGCTCTTGGTACTAACATGTCACCTTCTATTATAAATCTCTAACACCACTTTTTAGGAAACTAAAACATCCTACATGTGGAAAAAATAAATGTAGAAATAAAACAAGCTATAAAAAATATAAAAAGATGAGATAACACATTACACAAGATATATGCGAAAACCCTACTAAAATAGCTAGGGAAAAACCATAGAGCAAAGGCATCATAAAAATTTCATATTCATCAAAAATTATCTCTGTAATAACAACTCATATTAGTAACTCCTTTATAGTTCTTACAAGCACTCAGGTAAACCAAACTTGCAACCAAGCCTTACAGGGTTTGACCTCCAATCTGCAACATGTAACTCCATCCAATGCTAACACCATATCATCCAAACTGAGCTCCAAATCATAAACCTCCATCTTCATGCACTAAAATAATAATCCTCCTAGATTCATGTCTTCATCTAAGTGAGCCAAGCAAAAATATTATTCTAGGATCTAACCTTTAACATCAAAGATCTCTATGCTTACATAGAAACTAGGTGAGCCACGCTCTCATCTAAGCCTTACACACTCTAACCAACTAATCATGAATGATGCTTATAACCCAAAAATATAGGTAACCTAAGATCCCATGCCTTACAAGAACCAACCTTATAACATAAAATCCCATGTTTTAAATAGATCCTCAAAGGGAATCCATAAAGAATTACAAATGGATTTTTTAAAATTACAAACGAGAACATAATGATTTATAGAAATTTACAATATTGAAAGAGAGAAGAGAGAGTGGGATACATAACTTCATGGTTACTCCAGAAATGCACCATAATTTTGGTGGAGTAATATGTGATCCAAATTTTTTATCACCATGTACAAAAGTCTTCAAAGAATATCTTCCACCAGATAAGAACATGTGCCACCTCCATGTGGCTCCAAAACCTATGGCCCTCTTCCACAAGTGAATCCAAAAACTCAATAGTTTTCTTATTATCTTCATTACCAATGGTCAACAAAGTAGATTCCTACTTTAAATGATATACAAAGCACCCCACATGACTCTTTGTCTTCATCCTCAATGTAACCATATAAGTCCAAAAGGTTTTTCAATCACCTTCAGACTATCTCCACACATTGTAATCTTGGAAAAATCAACAAATGCACCCACACTTTGACATATTATCTTATTCACAATGTGACAAACCCATGTGACTCACAAAATATAAAACATGTCCATAGTGGAGTGTTACACCCCACACCATGTACACACACACACACACACACACACACACACACACACACACACACACACACACACACACACACACACACACACACACACACACACACACACACACACACACACACACACACAAACATATCAGTGTTATATATATGTGTGTGTGTGTGTGTGTGGGGTACACACACACACACACCCAGATATATATATATATATATATATATATATATATATATATATATATATATATATATATATATATATATATATATATATATATATATATATATATATATATATATATATATATCTGTGTGTGTGTGTGTAAATATATATGTATATGTGTGTGTGTGTGTATGTTTCTATACATACATATACATATATATCTATATACATGTGTGTGTGTGTGTATATAGACACACACACACACACACACACACACACACACGCGCGCGCGCGCGCGCGCGCGCGCGCGCATGTATGTGTCTAAACTTACACACACACGTGTAAGTTTAGACACATACGTGTGTGTGTGTGTGTGTGTGTGTGTGTGTGTGTGTGTGTGTGTGTGTGTGTGTGTGTGTGTGTGTGTGTGTGTGTGTGTGTGTGTGTGTGTGTGTGTGTGTGTCTCCACACACACACACACACACACACACACACACACACACACACACACACACACACACACACACATATATATGTATATACATACATATAAATGTATTTGTAATTGAATATATATGTATAGATATATATATGTGTGTGTGTGTACATTTTCGTAAGTCAATAATATGATGTTTATCTATATGGCAATGAATTTTTAAAATTATATTTTTTTCAATTTTTTATTTTTTATTTATTTAGAAAAGCAATCATGGGGGCAAAATTTCTCATGAAATAATTTTTTAAAATAGTTCAAATGACTTCAAAAAGATGCATTTCATTGAATAATTTTATTAAATGCATCCCTAGAAGAAAGTTTCATGAAGGATTTTTTCAAAAAATTCATATTCCTTTACAAATTTAAATCTTTCAAGTACAAATCAAGGCACTTGTATCAAAATTGAGCACATGAATATAAATTAATTGAGATTCTTTACTACTATTGTAGACATTAAAAATATCATTATGGTGGACAAAGTTATACAAGCCAGGATTTATAAATGGATGATGAAAATATTATCAAGGCTGAGGAGAGTATCAATTGAGAAAATGAACCTACCTAAAAAATCTCTCCTTTAAAAATTATACATGAATGCCACTTATGAGAAGATTGAATGCAATTTCATATTGAACATGTTGATTTCATTTTTTTTATTTGGTTTATTTTTAAATAGGTTTGAATAAAATATCTTCACACATGATTATAAAATGGTTCATGTCATATAATGTTGTGAGTTATTTGCAGATGTAACAAATAAGAATAACCATGTAAATTATGGTTTATAGTTTATTCTAAGGTCTCAATGAATAATTTGGATAATAAAGGGAATTATTTACCATTGCTAAAGACATCATTCTTATCACATAAATAATAATTATTTAATTTTTCCAAATTTTGAGGTTATCTTCACACCCAAAAAAAATACAAGTTATAATGTTTACTAGCATGTCATTACAATTAACTTTACAGACATTGCTAATGATAAATAAGGATAATGAAGTTATCATGTACATTCACATTTTTCATAGAGGAAATTTACCATGCCAAGTACATTAAATTTACACACCAATAATATATTTTTTAATTTTTGAATCATAATAGAGTTTCAGGACCGATACACAGTCAAGGAGAAAATTATCCTTTTTCATCACATTAACACTAGTTCATAGCGGAACTATACATAGGTAATTTATCATTAGTATAAATATTTCAATTTTTCCATCAAGGATTGGTACATTTTTTTCTCCCAAGAGATTTCAATTGAAAACATTCACTGTATCAGCAATAGATGAGGCATGTCACGTATTTAAGGGTATCAATGGAACACTAAATATTTTTTCACTTTTTACACTTAGGGCCACATACACTCAAGTATCGCTACAAAATAGGTACCATAATATTACCTCAAAATATTTCCCATATGCCAATATGTATGGCCCAATTAGTACAAATTTTACTCCAATAGAATCTTTAGACATTAAAAAAATTAAATTCATCTATTACAATCTCTCTATAAGGCCATTAAATAGAAGTCAAATTTGCTTGATTTTGGAATCTTAAATTTGAGTTATCTCCTTTTTATAAAAGTATTAAGATTTTAACTCCACACATTCAAGTTCTCTACACTAATATATTCTGAATATACAACATATAGCCTCAGGTCTCTTTAAGTTTCCAAATCAAAAAATTACCAAAATTTGCATTTTCAACGAGTTCATAAACTGGGAAAGGGGCATAAATTAGCTATGTATAACTATGGAATCTAGCTAGTATGGAAATTTTAGTAAATACGTGTTTTTTTAATTTACAAATTGGAATTAATGAAACTAATTTCATTTCATTCATTTTATATTTTAATTTTATCATTCTAACTTTTAGCCATGACAAACTTAACCTAGTTTCCAGCTAATATCTCTGAAATATTCATATATAGTATTCAAGGTGTTCTGTTTGAGAATTATCACTCAATTGCACTTTTTATTCATGCAAGTTGTGTAAAATATTGTTGTCATTTTTTTAGAATCTTTCATATATTTTATTAGGTTAACATAATATAAATTGTCTGTAAGTGCAGTTCATTTTCACACATGCTTATATGTAATAATTTTCCTCATTTTCTTAACGATTTTCCTTACAATAAAAATAAGCATGGAAATTATTATCAGAAGGATGATAATCCTAAATATATAATAGTCTATGTAGATAATAGAAGTTGAGAGTGAAGTTCTAGAGTAACCATTGATATCTCCTAAAGAGAACAATAAGCATATTATAATAATGGGAGAGGTTTTGACACTGAAAGAAATGGAAAATAGTATCAATATGCAAAAAGTGTGACCAAATGAGACTTGTATTTCTTAGGTCCCATAGAATAACTCAAATTCTTTAGATTCATTTGAGATCACTATCCCTATCTCCCCTAATTTAGGAGATGGGGGAAATCAGATGGTAGTTAACAATAAGAGGAAATGTCACTTTAAAAAGGACCTAGATCTATTGAATATGACCCATCAATCCAATAAAGATAATTATTATGGTGTCATAGTTATTTTATATTGTAGAATACAACAAGATTTATTTTGACCACTTTTGTTATTTCTCTATCGCTTGTCTACAACATTTTTATGGTAATTTCTTCTTTCCATTGGTATAAGTGTTCCATTTTAATTTTTAATAATTTATCTTTTTATCCTTTGTAAAAATGTGGGGCCCTTTTAAAACCCCACTTTTATCCTTTATTAAAAAATAGATCTTGACCCTTCTTTGACACTACTATGTAGTGCCTTTGTATGCTGAAATTATACATCTCATTTCACTCTTTACCAAACACTTTTAAATGTATCTAATTATGAAGATAACATATATGATATAGAAATAATGTCATCCAATAGCTACAAAAAATATGATGTAGAAAAAATAGGCCAACCTTCCAAAGGCCATAACTTTTGACCCATATCTTTGTTTTAGCTATTCCATGTGCCAAAAGAATCATATCAAAAAGTTTCTTACTATCCATAAGAATTTTTACCTACCTAATAATGTTTTAAATATTTTTTGGAGGCCATACGTGATCATCTAAGGATGTGAAATTGTGATTTAATTATTTTTTCAATTTTTTTCTAATTTTAAAAATGTTATTTTTTTAGGACCGAACATTAACTTCAATTGAATTTTGCCTCATAGTATAATTATAGTTTTTAGGATATTTTAGAATAATTTTATACCTATGAACACTTGCATGTAAACTTACTATAAATAGAAACTCCTAAAAATAAGCACTTTTTTAAGTTTTAGTTTTTTTTCAAATTTTGTATGTGAACTCTAATTTTAAGTCTAGTCTTATTTAAGTATGGTTTAGGTTTTTATTTATTTTAAGTCATTCAATATGAATTAAATTAAACTTATTGTTTAGAATCTTATCCTATTGTTCTTTTTTTTTGTTGTCTTGATAGTTTTTGGGTTCATTATTTGGTATCAGAGCAAGTTTGAATCTTGAAGGGGAAAGACATGGTGAGAAGATGAAGAGGTATTATGTAGATGAAATAGACTATATAATTACTATATAGGTAATTTAAATAATTAACCAAGGTTATCACTAATCAAAAGAGAATACAAGGTGGTGATGAGGAAGATAGATTATGATGAAAAAGTTTAGAAAGAAGAAGAACATTAAGAGTAGCCACCATCTATGGAAGAGAGTATGGTTTGAGATTTATAAGGAATGAATGAAGGAATCAAGGTTAATGTTATATATTATATAAGTATTTTAAAACCATAGGAGATTATATATTATATGAATAGCATGGAAAAAAAATTTGAGTGGAAGACTATGAGAGAAGACAATAAGGTAAAATTTGCATGCACAAAATTGAATGGGCATGCAATGATTTGGTGAGATCACTTGAAGAAAGAGAGATATATGAAAGGTAAATAGAAGAATAATTTATGAAAAAAGATGGAGAAGAAGCTAAGGGAGAAATTTCTTCTTATAGATTATGGACAAACCCTATATAAAAGCTTCCAAAATTTAAGTCAAAAGGATCACAGTATACAAGAGTATATAGATAAATTTTATAAGCTTTATATATGAGTGGAGCATGATGAAACATAAAATTAGATGGATGTAAGGTATGTAAATGGTTTTAAATTTTATATTCAAGATGAATTAATCATACATAAAATACTTAACATGGAGGAGGCTTATCAATTAACTTTGAAGGTAGAAGAAAAACAAAATAGACCAAATTTTAGAAGGACATCTCCTGGTCCAAGAATAGATAGATCCCATCCAAATAGGAGCCAAGGTAGGTTTAATACCACTACATATTCCTCTAATGCTAATAAAGGTGAATCATCATGTGGTATAGAAAGTCAAGATGACAGTAGGTAAGGGTTTCAATACCAACAAATAGGAAGAAGATTTTAGAGAGAATGAGGTTATAATAGTGCTCAAGGATGTTTTCTAAATTAATGAAAATCTTATGTCTATTATAGATGTGGAGAAAAAAGTCATACATCATTTGAGATTCCACACTATCAAGATAAAAAAATGAGGAAAAAAGATCAACCAAGAGTGAATCTAGTTGACGCTAAGATAGAGGATCAAAATACTAAAGTTACACTTACAAATATAGGAGAAAATCTCATGATGAGGAGAATCGTGATCACTCTAAGGAAGGAAAAAGTGCAAAGTAAATAAGGTGGTGATGCATGGCTATGATAAAATATTTTTTGAACAAGATATACTTTGGGTGGAAAGGTATGTAAAGTAATTATAGATGGTGGTAGTTGAAAAAATATAATTTCTAAAGAAATGATAGATAAATTAAATCTACAATGTGAAAGGTATCCTAATCCTTATTAGATTTCATGGTTTAATAAAGGCAATGAGGTTACAGTAAATAAAAGGTGCTTAATCAAGATTTAATCAAAAAAATTATAAATATGAAATCTGGTGTGATGTTATTCTGATGAATGCATGTCATTTGTTATTGGAAAGACCGTGAAAATTTGATAGGATAGTAATTCATGATGGAGATAAAACACATACTTTTTGGAAAGGTGTCACAAAGGTAGTTATGTTACCTCTTAAAGAGGAAGAAAATATAGAAAGCATACTATCTACTAAATAATTTATCCAAGATATGAAGGTATCAGGTTGTTGTTATGCCTTAGTAGCAAATAATGAAGAAATAAAAATGGTACCAATACCAATATAATTAACAAAAGTATTGGAAGAATATGTAGATATTATTCCTGAAGAGTTACTAGATGGTTTATCATCAAAGAGAGATATTCATCATCACATTTGTTTGATTTCAAGATCAACTCTACCCAATCAAGTAACTTATAGGATGAGTTGAATCAAACATGTAAAATTAAATAAATAGGTTACTTAATTGCTAAGAAAGAAGGTGATAAGGGAGAGTATGGGTCCATATGTAACACTAGCGTTGCTAACTCCAAAGAAAGATGGAGGATGGATAATGTGTGTGGATAGTAGAGCAATTAATAAAATTAGAATCAAGTATAGGTTTCATATACCTAATATAGATGATATGATAGATGTGCTTGTAGGAGCAAAATATTTTACCATGATTGATCTAAAGATTAGTTATTATAATATTTGAATTCATAAAGGATATGAGTGGAAAACTACATTCAAGACTAGGGATGGCTTATATGAGTGGATGGTGATGCCATTCATATTATCTAATACACCTACCACATTTATGAGAGTGATGAATACCTTGCTACAAGAATATATTGGTAAGTTTGTGGTTGTTTATTTTAATGACATTTTTATATTCAATAAGACTAAAGAACACTTACAACATTTGAGAATGCTAATAGATTTTTTAAGAAAGGTGAAGATGTATGTAAATTTGAAGAAGTGCAAGTTTATGTAGAACCATTTGGTATTTTTAGGATTTATAGTTTCAATAGATGGTGTGAAAATGGATTAAAAAAAAAGATAAAGGCAATTTTTGAGTGGCATATTCCAAGAATAATTATAGAGGGAATAATTTTCCATGGTTTAGAAACTTTTTATAAAAAAACTATTAAAAAATTTAGTATTCTTGTGGCACCAATAATAGATTTCATGAGAGGAAAAAAATTTACATGGACTAGAGCAACCACGGAAAGCTTTGAATTTTTTTAAGAAAAATATTACAGAGAGACAAATTTTAGCATTACAAAAATTTTAAAAAGTGTTTTAGGTTGATTTTGATGCTTCATTTGTGAGAATTAGTGCTATGTTAAGTCAAGAAGGTAAACCAATATCATATTTTAGTGAGAAATGGAATGAGATAAGATCAAATTATTCTACTTATGATATTGAAATTTATGCAATTATAAAAGTATTAAGACATTAGAGGCATTACTTGGTGTCTAACGAGTTTATCCTATTTATAGATCATGAGGCTTTGAAGTAGGTGAATACACAAAATAAGTTGAATAGTAGGCATGCAAAGTGGATTTTTTTATTACAAGGGTATACATTTGTGTTGAAACAAAAATTAAGAAAATGGAATTAGGTAGTTTATGCATTGAGAAGGAGGGTAGCTTTATTAGCTACTATGATGAGTGAAGTAGTTGGATTTAAATCTATAAAATAATTATATGATAATGATCCATAATTTAGCAAGATAGTTGAGTAGTGCAAGAATCCATTAATAGGTGATATAGATTCTATTCATGATGAGTATCTTATACAATAAGATTATCTCTTCAAAGAGAATCAATGATGCATTCCATTTAGGTCTCTAAGAGATAATATAATAAGACAATTACATAGTGGTGATTTGGTTGGACATTTTGGTAAGATGAAGACAATAACTTAGTGAAGGAAAAGTATTTTTGGCCAAAGATGAAGAGAGATGTGACAAGGTATGTTTCAAGGTGTAGAATATGTTATGTTGCTAAAAAATATACACAAAACACTAGATTATATATGTCATTACTAATTCTAAGAGGACCATGAATAGATTTGAGTATGGACTTTGTGTTGAGATTACCAAACACATAAAGAGGTAATGATTCAATTTTTATTGTTGTAAATAGATTTTCTAAAATGGTTCATTTCATTGCATGTAAGAAAACCATTAATGCCACTAGAGTTATATATTTATTTTTAAAATATATTATGAGATTGCATGATGTTTCAAAAACTATTAATTAAAATAAGGATATGAAATTTATAAGTCATTTTTAGAGGATTTCATGTAAGAAGATGGGTAGTAAGCTATAATTCAATAGTACATATCACCCACAAATAGATAGACAAATAAAAGTTGTGAATAAGAGCTTGAAAAATTTATTGAGATGCATAATGGGAGAGAATCCTAAGCAATGAGACTTAGATTTACCACAAGTTAAGTTTGCATATAATAGTTTAGTGAATAGATCAATAAGAAAGTCACCATTTCAGATTTTTTTTATGGGAGAAATCTTAAGGGTATTTTAGATTTGGTACAATTACCGATTGCAGATCAAATTAGTGATGTTGTAGAAATATTTGTAGAGAAATATTCATTTGATATCTTCCTCATGCCAAAAATATTTTATAAAAAATCTCATTGCTGTCCCTAAGTAGGTATTACTTGTTTAGGAATGTTTTTGACATTTTTTGGTGTCCATACGTGATCATCTAAGGGTCCAAAATTGTAATTTAATTACTTTTTTAAGTTTTTTCTATTTTTAGAAATTGTATATTTTTAAGACCACACATTAAATTTAGTTTAATTTCATCCCATAGTCTAATTATATCATTTAGGATATTTTAGGAGATTTTTATAACTGCACGTGCTTGCATGCAAACTTACTATAAATAACAGCTCCTAAAATAAGCAATTTTTTAGTTTTTAGTTTTTTTTTCAAATTTTGAATGTAAACTCTAATTTTTATTTTAGACTTATTTAATCATGGTTTGGATTTTTAATTATTTCAAATCATTAAATACAAATTCAATTCAATTTATTGTTCAGAATCTTTACCAATTGTTATTTTTTTCATCTTGATAGTTTTTGGGTTAATTAAAATACATCAAGAGGCAAAAAATCTACTATGACATCATCAATGAATTATGCATTAAAACTAAACTTAATATTACATTATTTTTCCATATTAATGTCTACATTTTTTTCCACCCAAACTAGATCATATGGGTTTGGATAATTGTAAGTATTTATCCCTTATTTGTCTACTAGCTCCTTGATTATCATGTTTGCTTATGAATAGAGACCAAAAATAGAATCAAATTTTGTTTTCTTCATTAAAATTTTAATATGTAAAATCTTATAAATTTCACTCTTTATAATTACTACCACTCAAACATACATCTCTATTCACAAAGGTACAACACAAAGTCCCATCCACATTGAAGCTACAACTAATATTTTAACCTTTACACGAGGACTTGGTTTCATCATTTTTGTTTTTGTTCATAAATAAATGAAATTCTAGATAAATAACTTCAAACAATTTTTCATAAAATGACTATCAACCTCACAATCCATGCAATGCCCTTGAGTATCATTATTATAAATATAATAATAATTATGCTTACCTTTACCTTTATGATTAAAACCACCTAGTTGATTTTGAGTACTTTGAGAGGTTAATGTTACCCTCTTCTTATTTTACATATCTAAGTAATGAGCTTGAGAACAAGCCTAATATACATTCCATAGGCTTGGCAAAAAGTATAGGTCTAGTCAATGGCTTTGGAGTCCACCGACATTTTTGATCAAGACATCGTAGTTACTTATATCTTTTCCCATTTAGATATCCTTCATTTATAACTCATGTGTGTACTCCTGCATGCTTTGGCCTTCATTTTCCCTAGGGTATTTCTGATACATGGGTATTTCTTGGACTCTTATCAAATAGCATAAAACTAATTCTTTATTAGAATATTAAAATAATCCCATTTAGTAATAGAAGGAAGATTATTCATAACCAAGGTATGAACATAACTTTAAAATAAATTTAAATCACGATTGGTTAGTTTTAACATTCATAAATAAGCATGTCACCTATGATTTATTAGATGCAAAATAAAATATATATTTTGTTAGAATCACTAATAGTCTAACCTCTAAACATTCACATCTATATCATATCACTAAATATATATCTTTGCCTCGGACTTGAATTTAATTTGATCTTATTTTGCATAATAATTTCTTCCATCATCTCATGCTTGGGAGCATCTTCCTATTCATTTTCAATTTCATCATAAAAATACCAAGATTCTACATGAGAATCATCATGACAGACTCTAACTAAATGAAATTTCTCTTATAAGTAGATATGCTAGATGATTCTTCAAGCTTGTGAAATATCTCTTGTATTGTATATGCATATTATTCATCAAAATGAACCCTAATTTTGATCTTTAGTTACCAGTTCCTTATGAAACTATCTTCTTCAAAGGAATCTAGGATACCTTAACCACCAATACTGCTTGCTCTAGTAATGAGCATATAATTTAATTTAGTCATGAACACATAAAACTTCTAAAATTTTAATAAAATTGATACTAAAAAATACTAATACTAATCTATATGTAAATTATGTGGATACTCCACATGAAGATTCACCAACATGGATCCTATTCTCCTGGCTCAAAAAATGATTGATAGGTAACTATTCTAGACCACTTTAAATTCTACTTGACAAAGATAACAAGTACTATAAATAAAATATAAAACAAATGAAACATAAGAAAGAGGTAAAAGAATAGATAAATCATAATTTGAACACACTATATGACCTAGAGAACCTGGTATGGGAAAAAATCTAATGGTTGAGGTAATTACTCTCCCTTCGACTATGTAATTCAAAAATTATACAAGTTACTAATAAATATGGCCTTCATGGATAGATTTTTCACTACTACACTATCCAAATCATGCATAGAAGACTTATTTTTACTTGTTAGACAAGTTCACATTAATCTAATGTAACTAAAACAATAATTCACAACTAAGAAATAATGAGGCAACACAAATCATGACCGAAACATGAAAATTGCAATGTGAACCTAGATTCAAGACTCTTCACTACATTTTTTAATGATCTTTTACCTTCAACAAAAACTATATTTATGCTCTTCAACCTTGGAATTCACCAAAGACTTCAGATGAATTGTCACCAATAAGATGAATTGTTTACAACTATTTATTTACCTATGTTTTTATTGGTGACAAATTAATAACTTTAAGCATAGTGACAATATCACAACTTCTACTAAAGATACTAGTTATTATGCAACCTTTAATTATAAACACTGACATTTACACAACTGTCACCTACAGGTACTAGTAATTACACAACCGCTCTTGCACTTACTAGTTGTTTGGTCATATTTAACAAAACCTTTAGATTTAAAGGTTACAAGCTGCCGATTTCATCACTACAAAAATGTCTAGACTATTCTAACAAAAAATTATCATTACAAATCAACATAACAGTTCATTTTACATGAACAAATTTGAAAAATTAGTTTACATAATATTTTACTTACATGAATTACACAAATAAATAAAATGAGCTGAACTAAACATCATATCTAATAAACTAGATCTATATTTTAAATCAACAAATTATTATTAAACAAAACTATAGACAAACTTATAATCAAATGAAAATTTTATTTTACTTACATGAATTACACAAATAAATAAAATGAACTGAATTAAACATCATATCTAATAAACTAAATCTATATTTTAAATCAACAAATTATTATTAAACAAAACTATAGACAAATTTATAATTAAATGAAAATTTTATAAAATAAAATTATGCATAATTAAAAAAACCTACAACAAAATAACTATAGCATAAAAACAAACCCTAAAACAAATTAAACCTTAATAGCGCAATGCTCATTGTCATTTGCCAGAGTGATGAAGGTACTGAAAAACAAAAAAGCGAAATTCTCAACTGAGATATTAAAAAAGCCTATTATCCTGATCGCCATTAACTTAGTTGGTGCTAGTCATTCACTTGAAGGACGACCGGAAGAAACCTAAACACAAAATTTTGTCGTTTCGTCACATTTTATTTTGAGTATTTCAGCTTATCTGTTCCAATCTAGCTTTTGTCGATTTTCTGCCTTTCCGCCGGCTGGTATCTGGTGCTGTCGAAACCATCAAATAAAACAACGGAAAAAAAAAAAAAAAAAAAAAAAAAACTGGATCGAATTCCTTGAAGTTTTGTTTTATTAACGGGATTAGAGGCCAAGATTGTTGGGGACCATTTCACTTGGCAGTCGACATTCACGTAGAGAAGAATTTTAGTATAATGGATGCTGGAGATTCCTCCCTTTCCTTATAAAACAACATGACTGTTAGCCAGCAACTCTGCCCGTTGTTTTCTGAAATTTCCAGGATTAACATCTGTTTAGTAGAAATTAAAAAAATGTTTTGTTATTTTACTTTGCTTTTCTCTGATTTGATGGAGACGAGGACGAATCTTCAATGTCAGGACGAATTCTTTCTTCCTGACATTTCAACCTGTAATGTTTTGGCGGTGGTAGTGAAAGCACATTTTATTTAGTGTCGTTTACCATTAAAATTTTATTTAGGCTACTTCTTCTTCTTCTCTTTTGTTTTTAACACTATACGATGACAAAAATTCTAGCAGGTCGTAAATGGTTACAGATGAAAAATTAGATAGACTATATGCATCAAAATATATATTTGTTTATATATAATGAACCATAATAGAGAAACAATCCTAATATGAAAAATTGTATCACAAAAAACTGTAGCAAACAGATACCTCAAAAGAGGAACCAGTAATTTTTTATCTTTTTTATTATTTTTGACAGAGCTTGCCTGGGAATAGGCAAAGCCTCAAGGATTGAAAACTAAATTAATTAACATTAATCTAGTACAACTGTTTGGCTATTTGTTTCGCTTATAAGTAGAGGAAACCAATTAAAGAAAAACATATTAAAAATAATAATTAATATGATTATAAATCATTGGAGTGACATGTAAAGTCAATCATAGGTATCCAAAGCCTTGTACAAGAAATATTAGTTTAAAAAAAAGATGAACACTCAATTTATTTAATCTCCTAAATATCCATGAATGTTGATAGATTATTTTTTTCTAAATAAGTTATAATATTTGTTTACTTATAAATAATAATTAATATTAAATTAAGTAGTATGAATACTCACATTGAACTTTAATAGTTAAGACTAACGAGATATTATAAAAATACTTAATTATATTAATTAACATTAAATAATATTGCGAAACTATTTTTAAATGTCTCTATTTTATCTACTTTAAAATATGTGTGCATACGCAAACATACATATATCAAACTATCAAAAAAATAATAATATGAATACCAAATTATGTATTCCTAAAGCTACAAAACAAATTATAATATACTTTTATATATAAATATAATTTAATATCAAATAATGAATATTTATTATAATATAAAAAATAAAAAATAAAAAACATCTTAATTTTATATAAAACTTAATTGATTTAACCAATTTATTAAATTCAGGTTTGTATATTAATATAAATTTATATATAAATACAATTTATATTAACATAAATAATTCAATCAAAATTAAAAAAGACCTTATTAGATATAGGTCTTCCTAACTAAATTAAATTTTATTCCCTTAAAACTGAAGTTGGCCATGTTATTCGTTGGCCTCCAAATCCATGATGTTCAATATGGTAATACATATCTCCAAAATGATGCTTCTAAATATGATGAAAGATACATTCCCCATTTTGAGATTTAAGAAAACCTTGTAGAAATGGATTAGATGCACAATATATAGGACTAGGTGATATATAATAAATGTTGCATAATATATTAAAATGTTGTCTTGGAAGAATATATATAATAAATTAATATTTTAGTATCAAAATTTGATATGATAAATGTAGAATAAAAGCAATAAGTCTCATATGGGTTCATGGTTTATGAAGTATAACGATTTCCTCATAAGATATAATAGTTAAAAATATTAGATATAATAAAAATCATAGTAACATAAACTTGTGCAATAAAAGATTTTTCACGATATAGATAATGAGAACATAAATGTAAAAAAATAATATGGTATTAATATCACATGAATTACATTTAGACTTAATGTAAACATGATAAATACATCACAGAAAGCGTAAACATTATTATAATAAGAACTTTAAGTTAAAATGTAAATATAATAAGATTATCATGAAAATATTGTATATGTATGATAAGAAGTGCATTAAACATGTTGTAGGCATACCAACTACATGTAAGAAAATTTAGTAACGACAAAAAATATGTTAAATATATTTTTTAAAAATTAATAAATGGTAAAATATAAATTAGATATATAACAAACACATCAATTACACTTTTTAAATGTCATTAATAGTAAAAAATATAACAAAAAATAAAAAATATAACAAATTTATTATAAAATAAAAAATATAACAAACTTATTATAAAATAAAATATATAACAAATTTATTATAAAATAAAAAATTATAAAGTATGCACTATTCATGAAAATTGCATCATGTATATAATCATATCTAATATGTATGTGAAATAATATCTATAGAAGTATAATTCAACAAGGATATGATATGTAATGACTATTATAATAAATACATATGTATAAAGATTTTTTTTTTTTTTTAAATAATTATTTTATATATATTATTAATATATCTTTTTAGATGTATAATTATTTATATTTATGATATGATTAACATTTTTTCACCTTATGCTGAGTCTAATTTAGTTTCTATTTCTTTGTGATATCCTTACAATTTTAATCACCTCTTATGTTTATAATCAATGTAGTGTCTCTTGATTGTTGTGCACATTTCATCAAAATAAATAGATTAACATGTGCTTTCTTTCACCCAACCTTTGTGTTTCATGCTTTTATAAAACCTCACCCTATTACATGTTGAAGGGTTATATTTACCATATTACATGCTTCATTCCTTTCTAAGGTTAACTCTTGTTATTATAAATCTAATTAATCTACGATTTTGCTTACTATTTTGTATGTCATTAACCTTGGATTTTTTAAATGTTTAAAACCATTGTTTATATGCTCTCTATTATTACGTATTATGCCACTAAGTATTTTATTATATCAAAGTCCATATTTAGTGAAGTTTCATAGTAGTTCAATTTTTTTAAGATTCCTTTGACCTGTAATAGTGTCAATTTGAGAAATAAAATAAAAATTGTTAATGAGATTTACGCTCCTTTCTTTATAAACGAAAATGATGAAAATATAAATGATGGAAATCACCATGATTTTAATGATAATTGTTGGCAAACAAAATGAATTAGATTAATTTTATTATATATATATATATATATATATATATATATATATATATATATATATATATATATATACACACACACACACACAACACGCACAATGAAATTTAGGTGATAAATCTGAAGGATTTGATAAGTGGCCAAATGATTTGGGAGGTAACTTATCATCAATTAAAATAATTTAAATTGATAATATACATGTTAACATTCACCGCCCATCATTCCGTCGGTCCCTTTATTTCATTATTTTTACAAACATCATATTCCTGATAGTTGACCCCCTTTATTTCAAACACTATAAAAAGATTTACACTCTTTGCATAGCTTGCTAACTTTTTGAGGTGGCATGCCATCTTTGTGGCTTCATGGTCTTGGTGTCACCTTGGTTTTTTCTTGTAGGATTACCACAAACCTAGAAGTGACAGGGGTACATCTCTCTACTTAATACCTTTGGTGGTTTCCTGAATTACTACAAACCCATATGGTTTTATGTTGCAAGTTGACCATGAACCTAGAAGTGGTAAGAGGTCTTAATCACTTAGGTGGCTTCTCAGATTACCACAAACCCTTTTCCAAGAATCAAGCACTACTTTAGTGCTTTTGCTTCACACAATGTTTTTCATTAGGAGGTACCAAACTAGAAAATAATGCTTTGAAAATCACACAATGTAGAAAAAACCAAAATATGAGGACTAAGTCGTCATCACCTTCTGTAGCCTCTGTATGCAATCATTGCCACTCAATCTCACACAACATAAATATTCACGACTGTCACTGGCAATCATCCTCGGCATAGTCAATTTGGCAAATAACACAACACACTAAAAAAAGAGAAAAACACGCCACAACAAATAAATTGTCACCATAACAACGATGTGACCCCGTCGTAGGTGACTCACAAGAGGACACCAATTGTCATCCAGTCTCTGTGTATCATCCAGCCTCCAGTTGCTTGTTACTTATTGAACGGGTTTGGCTTTAAGGCTCAATTTTACAATTAGAGATGTTACATACCAACGATATTGTGTCCATTCAATTTTTTCAACTCTATAACAAACATTGTAACAAAATGATTTGACTATTGATTCAAAAAGACTTACTTTTTTTTGACAAAATCCGACATTTTTTTAAAAATTTGACATACTATTAACAAAATTGACTATATAACTTTAAAATAATTATGGTCTTAATACAAACCTATAACTAATCCTAAATGACACTAATGATACATTAAAAATATAAAACTCTTTTTGAACCTTTTATGAATAATAAAAAAACAATAATAAACTAGCTTCTTAATGGAATCTAATGACCACTATATAAACAAACTTGATCTACCAAATTACTAAGACCATAAAACTATTTTGACATCCACGATCCAAAGTGGATAAAATACTCAATGATAATACTTAAATGAATTTATCACGAAATGACTCAATTTGGCTTTAATAAACTCTATGGATTTACAAAACAACAAAGAGAAATAAACCGACGGATAAGGAGGACTGATAAAGATTTTTAAAGACAACAGACTTGCACGGAGAATGATCTGGAGTCAAGTCCGGCAACTGGAATGACGTGTCAATTATTTACAGCTTTGAATATATTAAAGACTTTTAAATAAGATACCTGATTCGAGGCTTTAAAAAATAGATCAATATATTCAATTGATCATGATAACGGCTTTGACCAAATGACTGCAAACTTGAGGGAGAAAGCTGTAAAGACAGGTTACATATGCATCGAAATTGACAACAACAATGGCGTAGTGATCAGGCACGAAATGATGTACAGATCTGCACAAAGTAGAATCTGAGGCAGATGGTGTGACAGCTACAACAGAAAAATTACGCTGTTTGGAGGGCGAGCAGGATGTCCACGATGAACGAATGGACGCCGGAAGAGCTCGGACGAATGGACGGCGTGTTAGAATATATGTCTTTGGCGTCAATTTTGCTGACAGGTTGAGAGGTGAGGGAGGACTTGCCGACCTTGCGAGATCAAGCAGAGATGATGACTTGCATAGCGAATAAAACTACCAGATGAAGTAATGTGCTGCTGATGCCTCTTGCATCCAATTCGTTTCACTAATATACAGGATGCACTTTACACAGAAAACATATAGCAGTCTTTTCAACCTTTTCGACTGCTTCAAACACGTCCTTATTAGGCACACCTCCTATATTCTTAATGAAAAGACTGACACAAACTTTCTTATGAGAACATCAATAAGGGTTCTCATCGGCTGGGGCAATTAGAATAAATTATGATTTTGCCCCTAATAAATTTTCACAAGCCCATCTCCGCTCTGATGCCAGAATTGTTGGCAAACAGAATGAACTAGATTAGTTTTATTCATAAACAGAGCAGCATATATATACACAGGACGCACAACAGAATTCAGGTGAGAGATCCGAAGGATCTGATGAGTGGTCGAATGATATGGGAGGTAACCTACTATCAACTAAAAATAATGTAAACCGATGATATCTATGCTAACAATAATGGTGTTATTGTAACTTAGAATATCGAATATTTTTATATGGATAAAGAAAGGGTAATTATACTTGCATCATTTCGACAATATAATATAGAACACCTTGATGAAATTAAATCAATATGATGTACATGTTAAAATAAATACAAAAGAAACCATGTCCAAGGTGAATACAACTAATAAAACACATGTTATAACTAATACTAGATCTTTGAATGCTTCTAGTATTACACCTTTTACATGTGTACTTATCATGCCAATCGGTATTCTTGTATCTCATATTTCTTTTATGCGTGTACTTATCATGCCAATCGGTAATCTTATATCGCATATTTCTTCTACCATCTGTATTCATAGTTTGCTTCTATTTTGATTTTTATGCCTTTTTTTTCTTGTATTTTTATGAAATATGTTATTTTTGGTTCTCAACTTACTCAAACATCTCAACTACATTTTCAAACTTCTACCTTCATCCATATTTTATCTCAACTGCCTAATGTCCTTATTTATATGTATTTTTAAATTAATCCTTGAAGTCTAATTTCTGAAACCACAATCTAGAAAACTCTATAAACCATACATCCTATGCAATAAAATATTAAATTGCTTTCTTAAACGTCTCAAAAACCAAGTTATATGGCCAATTCATATAATAGATTAATTAATATTTTAATTTGTGAGATCATTTCTTATCCTTTTCCTCATAGTTATGTGGCTTGTAAGTTTGAATTATTTAAAGGTAAGGGTGATCCTTCTCACAATATCAACTCTTTCCATGCCCAATGTCTCGAACTTTCACATAGCAATAAACTATTTACTAAATTCTTTCCCTGAATCCCAAGGACTATGTTTTATATATATATACATTTCTTTGACCAATAGTTTTATAGCTCATTTTTCAATCGAAATAGTTTTGAAGTCAATGTTTTAATAGTTTGCTCAAATTAAAACAAGACATAATGAGAAGGTTAATGGCTCTATTTTTTATTTAAATTTATGCTTACCAGAATGACTCATAAATACTTAATAGTGAATTTTAAAATGTATTATATTAGAATTTCCTCTATCTCATTTAAGATAAATTAGTAATAATTTTATTTTATTTTTTAAATTGATTTTTTCATGTATTTAAAAACTAATATATTAATATTCGAAATATTAACATGTTCAAGTATAGATATACTCATCCTACCTCTAATGGATCTCAATATCATAATAAATCATCAACTCAAAATAATGATAATAATTTCCAACCTAAAAATAGGGTCAAGTAAGTAGTGATTTTTTTATACCAACCATTAAATATTTTATCACAATAAAAAATACAAAATAAAGTTAAAAAATCTAATTGAGATTCCTAATCATGTAATTGGGTACTTACTTGAATACAATATTATATCTTCACCTCCCCAAAGAGAATGGAACTCGCCACAACCAATTTCTAAAAAACATGATGTTAATGCATATTCTTAACCTCATAGAATCTCCGAACATCATACAAACATGTGCATAAACATAAGTCATCAAAAACAAGTTCCATATACAAGGTCACAAAATGACTTTTAAGGAATAAATTTCAAAACATAATTAACATCTAAAAATATTCTCCATCCCTCTAACAAATGATCCTACTCAATTTAAAACCCAATATGATGTTTATATGATAACTTTGAATAAATTTTCACATGTTTTTTATGTTCATATAATTCATGGATGCATATGTGTGTTCAATGACACATGTAACAATCCTCCTCTAATTAAGATCGTAATATGGCATAACTAAGATGCATCTTGTTAGCATTACTTTACATGTCATTATTGATCTTATGATAGTATTAGCCATGTTTCATAGAGATATAGGTAATGAATATATGTTGTATTTTTTAGATGACCTCAGCGTAATAAAATGAAATTAATATCATCAAATCTTAAGAAATATTTTAAATTTTTTCATGATAATAAATTGACCATTATTCAAAGCATTATTTATGAACCTCCTATATAGGTGCAACATGAGATGTTTCCTAAATATCAAGTAGAAAATAGAATCATGTGACCTCAACCATCTGCACTTGAATTACAGGTACCTACCCATCCATAATTCAAAGTAAAATAGATCAAATTTATATGCATATCCAAGATAAAGTACATACTAAGTATATAATCATTATATGACTACCATTCAAATAAAACAAAAATTAACTTTAGTGAAGATAATTTAATTAGATATTAACAATGTAAATGATTTTAATGATGATAATTATTAGTTTTTGGATTGCTATAATGATGATGCATTAATCTTCTTCAGCTCATAAGTCCCAAGAAATTGAAATCTTGACCTTAAAGACATGCTTGCATTTGCTTATACAAAGTATGAACTGGGAGATGGTTTTATTTCTCATCTAAGGTCATGCTAGCATTTGCTTATACAAAATATAAACTGGGAGATGGTTTTATTTCTCATCCTTGATTTTTAACATGATGTGCCTAAACTAAATGTTTTATTTTGTATATAATCTTATTCTCTATTTGTTTGTTTCTCTACAATTTTAAATTTTTTCTCTGTTTTCCATAGGCATTTTTTGGATATTTTTATCTAGGTTTATTACATATTGTTCTATCTTTGATATTTCATTATTTCGATTCTTACTTCTATATTTTATAATTTTTATGTACCTTATTCTTTTTAAAATTTGATATTTTCTTTGTCTACTAAATTTGTTTTGCTAGTTTCACTTGTGATTTATATATTATTTTCATGTCGTCTTTATTTATATTTATTTTTTAATTTTTTTTCAATCAAACCTTTGAATTTCATTGTTACTTCTCATCCCAAAACAAAAAATAACACTTATTATTACGATAACACCATTATTATCAAGGCATTTCATCCTAGTGTGTGCATGCCTCCTCTTTTTTATTTTTATTGCTATTCCTACATGTATGCGATAATACACATGTATGTCATACCTTCTAAATTGAGTATGATATAATTATATATTATATGACACACTTTAATTGTATTTTCTTCTCTTATTTGTCTTTTTTACTTAGTATGACATCACCTAACTAATTTTCTCTATATGACATTTCCTATCTTGTGAATTTGCATGGTATTGTTTCACTTGTATACTTTGTGTGTAATATTGTTGGATATATTTATTAATTCTAACATGATATAATTTACCATAGTGTGTTTACCTTAATTAATTATTTTAAAACCAAGTTAATATGATTGATTCTATGATCTATATTATGTACAATAATTTTTATTTTTATTTTTGTATTCCTATTTCTTATTTTTCCATTGTCTTTATCATGTGCATCTACTTGTAAATTTTATGGTTGAGCATAATTGATTACATATTTCAAATTATAGGCATGGTACACTAATTTCTAATTTGATTATATATTTCACACATAAAAAATATTATTGTTTGTATGTTCACTAATTATATCTTCTCTATATTGAGGAATATTATTATTTGTACCTATTGTACTTATAGTCTTTCCATATTAAAATATACTATTATTTTTACCTTCATTACTTACATTTTTTATACAATAGGGCATATAATTTTCACCACCATTTTTACTTAACTTTCTCAATTCCAAGGACATCATGTTCCTACATTTACTTATATTATTTACCCTTTAGTGCTCAATTTATATTAGAGTTAGATATGAGCTTACATCGTGATATAATTTTATATTTATTATGTAGAAACAATAGGCCCATCTTCTAGAGGCCATAACATTTGACCCATAGCTCTGTTCAGGCTCTTCCATGCACCAAAACAACATTCTAAAATAGTTTGTTGTTGTTTTAAGCCGATCTATCCCATTAGATTTGTCTTTGATATTTTTTGGAGGCCATATTTGATCATCTGAGAGTCTAAAATTACCATTTAATAATTTTTTAGGAAATTTTGTATTTTTAAATATTATATATTTTTAGGACTGGACATCAAATTTAGTTGAATTTCATCCCATAGGCTAATTTTAGTGTTAAAATTATTTCAAGGGATTTTTATAGATTTTCGTGCTTGCATGCAAAACTTACTAAAACTAGCAGCTACTAAAAAAAGTTCTATTTTTAGATTTCAGTTTCTTTAAAAAAAAATTATGTCAACTCTAATTCCAATTTGAATCTTATTTAATCATGGTTTGTGTTTATAATTATTTCAATTTATTCAATATGAATCAATACTAGTCATTTTTTTTAATCTTAGCCTATTAGATTTCATTTGTCTAGATAGTTTTTCTTGGTTTTTTATCTGGTATCAGAGCAAGTTTAAATCTTGGATGAGTAAGAAATGGTGAGAAGATGAGGAGGTATTGTAAAGATGAACCAAAATATAAAATATTTGCAGAGGCAAGTGGAATAATTAATTAAGTTTATCACTAATTAGATAATAAAATAAAGTGGTGATGAGGAAGACATAGATCACAATGAATAAATTTTGCAAGAAAAAAATAATAAGATCAACCACCATCAATAGGAGAGAGGATGTATTGGGGTTTAGAAGGAAGAAATTAAGGAATCAAAATTGATGTTCCATATTACAAAGGTAGTTTAAAACTAGATGTGTTCATAGATTGGATGAATAACATGGAGAAGTTCTTTGAATGGAAGACTATGAGAGAATATAAGAAGATAAAGTTTGGATGTATAAAATTGAAACGTCATGTAATGATTTGGTGGGATTACCTATAGAAAGAGAGAAAAATAAAAGGTAAAGAGAATATTAATTCATGGATAAAGATGAAGAAGAAGCTGAGGTATAAATTTCTTCCTGTAGATTATGCATAAACCCTATATAAAAGATTTCAAAATTTGAGGAAAAAATATCATAGTATACAAGAGTATACATATGAATTTTATAAACTTTCCATACAAGTGGAACATGATAAAATGAAAGAGTATATGACTAAAAGGTATGTAAATGGTTTTAAATTTACTATTGAAGATGAATTAAGCATCCATAAAATACTTTGCATAGAAGACGCTTATAAATTATCTTTGAAGGTAGAATAAAAATAAAATAAACAAAGTTTTAAAAGAACGTCCCTTAGTCTAAAAAGAGGCAGATCCCCTCTAGTAAGGGAATGATGTGGGTTTAATAACACCAAAGGTGGTCCTAATACCAATAGAGGTGAATCATCATGTGTTACAAAAAGGCAAGATGACAATAGACAAATATTTCAATACCAATAACATGGAAGATGATTTCATAGAGGATGAGGTTACAGTGGTTATAGAGGACAGTTTTCAAATCAACACAAATGTTATATTTCTTATAGATGTGGAGAAGAAGGGCATAGAGCATTTGAGTGTCTACACTATCAAGATCAAGAAAGAACTCAAGAGGATCACCCTAGAGTGAATCTAGTTAAGGCTGAGATAAAAGAGCAAAATATTGAAATTGCACCAATAGATGTTGGAGAGAATCTCATGAAGAGAATAATATCGATCATTCCAAGAAAGGAACAAGTGCAGAATAAAGAAGGTGGTGATGCATGGCTAAGATAAAATATTTTTTGAAGAAGATGTAGTTTAAGTGAAAAGGTATGCAAATTAATTATAGATGGTGGTAGTTGTGAAAATATGGTTTCTAAAAAAATGATAGAGAAACAAAAATTATAATTTGAAAAGCATCCTAATCTTTATCAAATTTCATGGTTTAAAAAGGAATGAAGTTACATTAAATAAAAGGTGATTAATCATGTTTTATATAGAAAAAAGTTATAATGATGAAATATAGTGTGATGTTATTCTAATGGATGCATGCCATGTGTTATTAGAAAGACCATGGTAATTTGATAGGAGATTAATTCATGATGTAACAAAGAAAATGTATAGTTTTTGGAAAGGTGGTTTTGTTACTTATTAAAGAGAAAGAGAAGGCAGAAAGAATGCTCTCTACTAAAGAATTTATATAAGATATGAAGATGGTAGGTTGTTGTTATGTATTATTATAAAAAAATGAAGACACAAAAATGCTATAAATACCAACAGAAGCAATAGGAGTCTTAAAAAATTGTGCAGATGTTATGCTTGATGAGTTGCCAAAGGATTTACACCCAAAGAAAGATATTCAACATCATATTGATTTGATTCTAGGATCATCTCTACCCAATCAAGTAGCTTATAGGATGATTCCATTAGAACATGAAAAATTAAATAAATAAGTTACTAAATTACTAATAAGTTAGGTGATAAAGGAGAGTATGAGTCCATGTGAAACACCAATTTTTCTAAATCCAAGTAAAGATGAAGGATAGAGAATGTGTGGATAGTAAATCAATTAATAAAAATACAATCAAGTATAAGTTTCCTATGTCAGGATCCTCCATAGAGTACAATAGATTACCTTTTGTATAAGCAACTAAACATGGAATTAAACCAGAAGTAATAAGTAACTAGAAATCAAAAACAACAAAGAATAGGAGATACGAGAAACAATATAATCTATATTAACACTCTTCCAGAAGGAAATACAATGAATAAATCTCACTCTTTCCACACCTCTTGGGTGTACAGTAATTCTCCCTTAAGAGTTCTCTCTCTCAATCAATTACAACCAACTCAAATCCTGAGTTGTTCCCTCCTCCAATAGATATCCTTGATCTTGCACACCCTACAGATCAACTGACCTTGCTTACATGTGACAATCAACCCAATAGTTGTTGTTGCCTACACTTTCAGTGACAATCAACCCAATTTTTGTTGCCTACTTACTTGATTACAATACAGCCTCATGGGTCTCTTAAATAGATCTCAAACCAAACAATAATTAGAAACGTAGACTCAAGACTAAAATTAGTATTTACATGAAAACTAACTTTTCGTCTAAAATTAGAACAACAATTCTGGAAACACATAGGTGGCTGATGTCAATTCCTGTCAGACCGATGCCAGCCAACCATAGCCAATGTCGGTTACTGTGTAGCTGAAGATAACCGATGTCAATTAGCTTGACTGATGTTGGTTACTATGTAACCCAGCAACCTCCACATTTTCATACCTGTGAAGCTTTTAGCTCCATAACTTAACAATCTCCCACTTGGAGATAAATAGCTGCACTTGTACCTATACCTATACAACAACATCCTCTAATTTGTTTCTGGCTTGTATCTTCATCTTCAAGTTCAATTTTAAAGATCAAAAAAAGTTGAATGAAGATTCAACTTCTCCTTTGTTCCCGACTTTGTTAACATATCGATAGGGTTCTTATCCTTGCTAGCCATCGTGACTGCAACAACTTTCTACAACTCTGAAATCTAGCTAACTGCCATTCCACCAATAGTGAACACATATCCTGTGGTGCTTTTCCTGCCATCCAAGTCACCTGCCATATCCAAATCTACATACCCATGTAGATAAGTGTTTGACCCTACATAGCATAAATACCTACTACTGGTCCCTCTCAGATATCTAAGAATCCACTGAATTGCTTTCTAGTGCTCCTTCCTTGGATTGGCCATAAACTTACTGACAACTCCCACTGCTTGGGCAATATCAAGTCTAGTACATACCATGTACTCAACCTCATCATGTCATTTAGGACACTTTTCTTTGCTCAACTTGAACTATCCAACCATAGGTGTGCTTGCCAGTTTTGCATCCTACAAATTGAACCTCTCCACTACCTTATTCACATAATTCTCTTGAGACAAAATCAACTTGTGACTTTTCCTGTCTCTAGAAATACTCATGCCAAGGATTTTTTTTGTTGCTCTGAAATCCTTCATGACAAATGTCTGAGCTAATTTTACCTTTAGCTCAGTAATTCCCTGCATGTATGACCCTACAACAAGCATATACACTACATACAATAATAAGATAATGTAGCTACTATTATCCAACCTGGTAAAATAAACACAATGGTCACATTGACATTGACTAAAGCCATGCTTTGTCATAAACCTATCAAACCTTAAATACCATTGTCTTAGAGCTTTCTCAAGACCATATAACTTGGCCTTATGTCTCACCTGTCCATTCTCTCCTTTCTTTAACCTATAAATCCAATCATTTTTCAATGCTTTCTTTTCGGCTGGCAACTCTACCAAATCCCACATTTGGTTCTCTTCCAAGGAATCAATTTCCTCATTCATGCCATGCTCCCACTATTTCTTGGATTCTACCTACATTACCTCTTCAAAACTTCCTAGTTTTCTACCATCAGTGAGCAACAAGTAGTATAAAGAAGGGGAATAATGAATTCGAGGCTTACTTACCCTTTCAGACCTCTTCATGGGTGTTTGAGACTCATTGACAGCTTGCTGTCTGCCCAAATTTCATTCTAACAATGACCAATCCTAGTCATCTCTAACTAACCTTAGTCTGCACTTGACTAATGTTGATTCCACCAGACGTCCCTAACCAATGTCAGTTTCCACCTGCCTGACATCACTGACTTCAGTCTTCATCTGACCGACGTCAGTTCCTACCTGATTGACATCGGTTCCTACCTGACTGACATCAGTGTCTATGTTTTTCTATGAGTGATGATTTTTACCTATGAGCTCATTTTGGATCATAAATTTGTCCAAATCAACATTGCCCTGCTCAGTATTATTTAGCCTCTTGAGCTGATCATTGTCCATAACCTTCTCATTGAAAACTAAGGCTTTCTAGTTCTTAAACATGTCAAAAACAACAAATTTCCTTTTTATGCAATAAACTCATAACTTTCTTATAGCATAACACTGTGATCCTCTAATAGAAGCTACCTGAGCTGGTCCCCACACGTTTGCGTGAACAAGCTCCAACTTGTGTTTCTTCTTTGTTGACCTAGTTTTGAGAAACCTCACTTCCTCCTATTTCTTAAAAATACAATGCTTACAATAATCTCGATCTATGCTTTTCAAATCTGAAAGCTTACCTTTTGACTTAAGAACATCCATTCCCTTCTCACTCATGTGACCAAGCCTACAGTGCCACATCTTTGCATCTACATCTGAAGTAGATAAAATAGAAGGAGAATCAGTAATACAAGTAGATAGATAAAGTGTACCTACTTTCTTACCTCTTACTAATATAAGTGCACCTTTGGAAACTTTCCAAGATTCTGCTATGAGAGTTACTATGCAACCCTCATCACCCAACTTTTTTGTAGAGATTAGACTCCTCTTTAGAATGGGAACGTGCATGACATCCTTCAACACCCATATGTTGCTAGTCTACAATTTCAGCTGCACTTCTCCTTTGCCAACAATTTGACAAGGCTCACCATCCCCTAAATAAACTTTTCCAAAGTCTCCATAGACATAATCATGGAAAAAATTTCTATTTGGGGTTGCATGGAATGAGGCACTAAAATCTAAAACCCAAGATTCTACTTTATCCAAGGAAAAAATAAGAGCATCCCATGCAACAATACTTGCATCATTTGCTTCTTTATTTCCTTCATGTTAATCTTCTACCAACTAACAATCTTTCTTTACATGCCCTTTCTTTCCATAATTCCAGCAGGTTATTCTTCCATTTCTGGATTTGGATCTACTACCTATCTTTGACCTTGATTTCCCTTGCTTGCTCTTCTCTCTTTACTTTCCCCTACTTTCAACACTTAAAGCATTACTTGATGTTTTCCCTGTGTTTTTCCTACGAATTTCTTCATTCAAGATTACACTAACAACATCATCAACTTTCAAGAAATTTGAATTAGACACAGTATTACTAACTGCCATTACCAAACTATCTCAACTTTCAAGTAAAAAGTATAAGATTAAGAGAGCCTTAATTTCATCATCAAAAACTATTTTGACTGAATTTAACTGATTTACTAATCCATGGAAATCACTAAGATGACTATATACCGATCCACCTTCTTGCATTTGCAAATTAAAAAATTACTTCATAAGAAATACCCTATTCAAAGTTGAGGGTTTTTCATATAAATTTCCCAAAGATTTCATTAAATTTACCATTTTCTTTGCCTTTGATAAGTTGGAAATCACAGACGATGCTAGGCTCAACCTTATAGATCCCAGAGCCGTTTTATCAAGAACATTCCATTCTTCATCTTGCATATATATGGGCTTACTTGAAACCCCACCCAATGATAAGTACAAATCTTTTTGATACAAATAATCTTCTATTTGCATCCTCCATAATTGATAATTCTTGCCATTGAATTTCTCCATTCTTAGTGTACTTTTTTCTGCCATTGCTTTACTCCCACTCAATCAAAACCCCCTGAGAGTGAATTTGTAATCAACAAACACTAACCCGCTCTACCACTTGTTAGTGATCCTAGCTCTGATACCAACTTTCAGGATCCTCCATAGAGTACAATTGATTACCTTTTGTATAAGCAACTAGACATAGAATTAAACCAAAAGTAATAAGTAACTAGAAATCAGAAACAACAAAGAATAGGAGATACGAGAAACAATACAATCTATATTAACACTCTTCTAGAAGGAAATACAATGAAAAAATTTCACTCTTCCCACACCTCTTGGGTGTACAGTAATTCTCCCTCAAGAGTTCTCTCTCTCAATCAATTACAACCAACTCAAAACCTGAGTTGTTCCCTCCTCCAGTTGATCTCCTTGATCTTGCACACCCTGTAGATCAACTAACCTTGCTTACATGTGACAATCAACCCAATGGTTGTTGTTGCCTACACTTTCAGTGACAATCAACCCAATTTTTTTTGCCTACTTGATTACAATACAACCTCATAGGTCTCTTAAATAGATCTCAAACCAAACAATAATTAAAAACGTAGACTCAAGACTAAAATTAGTCTTCACATGCAAACTAATTGTTCGTCTAAAATTAGAACAACAGTTTTGGAAACACACAGGTGACTGATGTCGGTTCCTATCAGACCGATGCCAACTAACCATAACCGATGTCGGTTACTTGTAGCTAAAGATAACTGATGTCAGTTGGCTTGACTGATGTTGGTTACTGTGTAACCCAGTAACCTCCATATTTTCATACCTGTGAAGCTTTTAGCTCCACAACTTAACATCATATACCTCATTTAGGTAATATGATGGATGTGCTTGCATGAACAAAATATTTTACCAGGATTGATCTAAGTAGTTGTTATTATCATGTGACAATCAACCCAATGGTTGTTATTGCCTACACTTTCAGTGACAATCAACCCAATTGTTGTTGCCTACTTACTTGATTACAATACAATCTCATGGGTCTCTTAAATAGATCTCAAACCAAACAATAATTAGAAACGTAGACTCGAGACTAAAATTAGTCTTTACATGCAAACTAACTGTTCGTCTAAAATTAGAACAATAGTTCTGGAAACACACAGGTGACTGATGTCGGTTCCTAATAGACTGATGCCAGCTGACCATAACCGATGTCGATTATTTGTAGCTAAAGATAACTAATGTCAGTTGGCTTAACTGATGTCAGTTACTGTGTAACCTAATAACCTCCATATTTTCATACCTGTGAAGCTTTTAGCTCTACAACTTAACATCATATACCTCATTTAGGTAATATGATGGATGTGCTTGCATGAACAAAATATTTTACCAGGATTGATCTAAGTAGTTGTTATTATCATGTGACAATCAACCCAATGGTTGTTGTTGCCTACACTTTTAGTGACAATCAACCCAATTGTTGTTGCCTACTTGATTACAATACAACCTCATGGGTCTCTTAAATAGATTTCAAACCAAACAATAATTAGAAATGTAGACTCAAGACTAAAATTAATCTTTACATGCAAACTAATTGTTCGTCTAAAATTAGAACAACAGTTCTGGAAACACACAGGTGACTAATGTCGGTTCCTATCAGACCGATGCCAGCTGACCATAACCGATGTTGGTTACTTGTAGCTAAAGATAACTGATGTCAGTTGGCTTGACTGATGTCGATTACTGTGTAACCCAGTAACCTCCATATTTTCATACCTGTGAAGCTTTTAGCTCCACAACTTAACATCATATACCTCATTTAGGTAATATGTTGGATGTGCTTGCATGAACAAAATATTTTACCAGGATTGATCTAAGTAGTTGTTATTATCATATTCAAATTTGTGAAGGATATGAGTGGCAAATTGCATTCAAGACTATGGATGGCTTAAATGAGTGGATGGTGATGCCATTCAGATTATCTAATGCACCTAGGACATTTATGTGGGTGATAAATATAGTTCTATGAGAATATATAGGTATGTTTATGGTTGTTTATTTTGATAATATTTTGATATTCAATAAGACTAAATAAAAACACTTACAACATTTGAGAATGGTACTAGATTTGTTAAGAAAAGAGAAGTTGTATGTAAATTTGATTTAGTGCCATTTTATGCAGAATAGTTTGGTATTTTTAGGATTTGTAGTTTTAGTAGATGGGGTAAGAGTGGATGAAGAAAAGATAAAGGCAACTATTGTGTGGTCTATTCCAAAAAGTATTACAGAGGTAAGAGGTTTCCACAGTTGAACAATTTTTTACAGAAAATTTATTAAAAATTTTAGTAGTATTGTGACACCAATAATAGATTGCATGAGAGGGAAGGAATTTTCATGGACTAGAGAAGACACAAAAAGATTTGAATTTTTGAAGAAGATTATAGAAAGACCAATTTTAGCACTACCAAATTTTAACAAAGTGTTTGAGGTTGATTGTGATGGTTCATTTGAGGGATTGGTGTTGTGCTGAGTTAAGAAAGACATATAATAGAATATTGTATTGAGAAATTGAGTGGGGTAATATCAATGTATTCTAATTATGATGTTCAATTTTATTCAATTATTTAAGCATTAATATATTGGAGGCATTACCTAGTGCCTAAGGAGTTTATCCTATTTACATATCATGAGGCTTTTAGGTATGTGAATACATAAAATAAGTTGAATAATAGGCATGCAAAGTGTGTTTATTTCTTACAAGGTTATACTTTTGTGTTGAAACATAAATCAAGAAAAAAAATTAGGTAACAGATGTATTGAGTAGGAGAGTAGCATTATTAACTACTATGATGAGTGAAATAGTTGGATTTGAAGCTATCAAAGAATTATATGATACTGATCCATATTTTAGCAAGGTAGTTGAGTAGTGTAAGAATTCATTAATAAGTAGGATAGATAATATTCATGATGAGTATCTTATATATTAAGGTTATCTCTTAAAAGGTAAATAATTATGCATTCTAGTTGGGTCTCTACAATACAATATAATAAGAGAATTATATAGTGGCAGTTTGGCTAGACATTTTGGTAAGATGAAGACAATAGATTTGATGAAGGAAAAGTATTTTTGGGTAAAGATAAATAGAGATGTGACAATGTATGTTTCAAGGTGTAGAATATGTCAGGTGGCTAAAGGACATGCATAAAATACTAGACTATTCATGCCATTACCAGTTCTAAGAGGACCATGGATATATTTGAGTGTGAATTTTGTGTTGGGATTACCAAACACATAGAGAGGTGAGGATTATATTTTTGTTATTATAGAAAAATTTTATGAAATGGTTCATTTCATTTCATGTAAGAAAACTTATGATGCCAATAGAGTTGAAAAATTATTTTTTAAGGATATTGTGAGATTGCATGGTGTTATAAAAAGTATTACTTCAGATAGGGACAAGAAATTTATAATTCATTTTTAGAGTACTTTATGGAATAATATGGGTACTAAGCTACAATTTAGTAGTGCATATCACCTAAAAATAGATAGATAGACAAAAATTTTGAATAGGAGCTTGGAAAATTTATTGAGATGCATAGTAGGAGAGAATCCCAAGAAATAGGACATGGCTTTACCACAAGCTCAGTTTGTATATAACAGTTCAGTGAATAGATCAATAGGAAAGTCACCATTTCAAATTTTTTATGGGATAAATCATACATGTATTTTATATTTGATATAATTACCAATTTTAGATTGAATTAGTGATGATGCAAAAGCATTTGTATAACCTATGTAGCAGTTGTAAGGAGTAAGAATAAAGTTGCAAGAAAGTAATGAGAAATATAAATCATTTGTAGATGTTAGAAGAAGATCCAAGGTATTTGAAGAAGAAGAGTTGGTAATGGTTTACTTGAGGAAATAGATATTTTAAAAAGGTACATACAACAAGTTGAAGCATATTCAAATTGGATCATGTAGAATTATAAGAAAATTTAATTATAATGCTTATGAGGTGAGTTTACCATAGAATTTCGATATTTATCTAGTATTTAATGTTTCATATTTATATGAATTACATGGAAAATATGATGAAGGTTATGAATATTAAGAAGTAAATTGGCAGAAATAGGTGCCAAATAAGAAGGAAAAAATAGTGTAAGTTCTGGATATGTAGATATTGAGCACAAGACAAGGGAATTATAACAGGTATTTGGTGTAGTGGGAAGGATTGTAGTAAGAATACAACACTTGGATTACATAATAAGAGTTGAATAAGATTGATAAAAATAAATATAAATAGTACAATCAAGGCAACTCATAGGAATTGAGTTGTTTTCAACTAGAGGAGAATGATGTAGAAAAAATAAGCCAATCTTCTGGAGGCCATAGCTTTTGACCCATAGCTCTATTTGATCTTTTACACATGCCAAAAAAGTCATATTGAAAATTTTATTTCTATCCTAAGCTACCTTTTACACGTAGATTTATTTTTTATATTTTTTTGAGGCCATACGTGATCCCCTGAGGGTCCAAAATTATTGTTTATTAATTTTTTTAATAATTTTTTATTTTTTTTAAAAAAAAATTAAGACCAGATGTTAAATTCAGTTGAATTTCATCCCATAGGCCAATTTTAGTATTTAAATTATTTTGGAAAAAATTTAGAGCTGCTTGTGCTTGCATGCAAAATTTACTAAAAATAACAACTACTAAAAGTAGAATTTTTTTTTTTTTTTTCATTTTTTTTTTAAAATTGCATGCCAACTATAATTTTGACTCGAGGATTATTTAATCATGGTTTGGTTTTTTAATTATTTAAACTCATTCAATATTAATTAATACTAGTTATTGTTCAGAATCTTGGCCTATTAGATTTTATTTGTCTCAATATTTTTTTCAAGTTCAATAATTTTATACTTAGACAAATGTTAAATTTATTTTATTTGATTACATAATTATTTATTTTTATATATTTTTAGATTAGAGTAAGACCACATTTAATAACTAGTGTGGGTACTAGCCTTAGACACATTAGGAGATTTAGGTCTCCCCTAGTTGAAAATAACTAACGAGGATTATAAAAGGAGCCCAACTAAAAGAACATTAGGATAAATGGATCTTCTCTTGGCCAAAAATAGCTGACCAAGAGTATAAAGAGTACCCATCCTAAATAAATTACTACAATAGATGACCAAGATGGCCCAAATAAGGGAGAAACAACATCCACCACCTTTGAGTGGTGTTGCATCCATTCAATTTGGTTAGACTAAAAACCAACCTATACTGAAAGAGGCCTAGGTCTTGGGTAACCATCAGGGTATGCAGAGGACCAAAAGTTGATTCGAATGGATCAAGAACTAGGCTAGATAGAGAAGGATGCCCAAGCCTCCAAATAAGGTCCCCTATGTTGTAGTACAGGGAAGATAAGAGGATGAAACCACACTAGGCACAAGGGGTCCCAAGTCCCCAAAAGGATATTTTGAGAGAGGAGGGACTCCCACTAGGATCCCTAAGGTAGGAGGCCAAATTTACCTTTAGATTAAGCCAACCAAACTAGTATGGGATAATCAGTGGATACTTGACTGAATCCAAACCTTACAAATAACACATCTAACAATCATTTTGTACAATTTTAGAAAAGATCATGAGCAAATCAAATCGCTTCAAGAATGGTAGGTCCAAATTTTAAAATCAAAATTAAAAACTTAGCTGATTTCATAAGTCCAATAGAATAGAAGTCAAACTAGGCACAAACTCTAATGGAGTTATAATGATAGTATTTATTAATGTAGTTGATGGCACATGTCTGGTCAACCCCAGGTCAAAACCCTTTCATCAAGGGCCATAAAATTGGTAGTAAATCAAAATAAAATTGGCACAAAGATAAGGTAGTTAGCTAGTTTATTATTTTGTTTTGCTCATTGTCTATATCATAGTAGTTAGATATGATTTTTAATAGTTTAGATTAGTGATAATATTATTATAACCTTTCAAAACACTGCCAATGAAGGAAAAACACTTATAATGAATGATAATTATTGTTATAAACTAACCAAAGTTATTTCCAAATAACATGCAGCCACTAATTTTGAGCCACTAAAATAATCATTATTTAATATAGGTTTTAAATATAATATTCAAAAATCAATTACATATTTTAAAATTAATGCTTAGGCTAATTTATTCAAAATTTCAAGTTTCATTTATATTTTTCCCAAGCCCTAATATCTTTCAATTGAATAGATTAGTTGACTGAGGTTTATGAAAAAGTTAAATAGGGCATGAATTTTGTTTTAAATTTATTAAATATTGGATTATTTTTCATTTGTTAAGCTTTTATAGATCTTATATATTATACCTTCGTTATTGCCTTTTATATTTTATATGTTCCTTAAACCTTATATGATAGTTAAAGTCTACACAACTTGAATTATGTTTATTATCCTCCATTAAATGGGAAGAATCCACATGATGACATCCCATCTCATTTTTATCATACATCTTTTTGAAGTCATAATTATGCAGTTCAACACTAAAACACTTTCGAATGAAAAACTTCTATCTTAGTACTATTCACTACAAACCTAATAAAGTGATGGAGTCGAAACACATTATTATGTTTCCTCTCAAGAAAAATATGCATATGCCACTTGTATATAGCAAAATAATATATACAACATAATATTTATTTTTATTATTCCCCAATAGTTTATGACTATTCATTTATTATTGTTATTGGTTATTTTTCTCAAGAGAAATAAAGGGTAATTAAATAAGAAAAATCATGATATAACTATTTCAGATTTCGAAGTGCGGCTTAAATTGAATTAAAATTGGATTTATAGAAAAAAAATTAGTGGATATTATGAGCCATGTTAAATAAGTAAACCAAGGAATGAATAAAATTTGACATGGGAGCATCTCGATTGCATTGTTAAGTTAATCACTTGTTTAATAATGATGGCTATATAGTTTCTTCCATTTCAAAAAGATAACTAAGGGATATCATTTGTGTCCCAAAACATGTGAAGAAACTATATAGCCACCATTATATATATATATATATATATATATATATATATATATATATATATATATATATATATATATATATATATATATATATATATATATATATATAATGGTGGCTATATAGTTTCATATATAACTCATGTGAGGGATTGTTCTTGTGAATATGAATAACATTATGGTAATGATAATTTTTTTGGAGATAACTCAACCTACATGTTATGTTTATTTCTCCAAAATATATGGCTAACTCTCCATTATTTCAAAACTTCATGAATCTATGCTTACTCTCCTAAATTAAAATTATCTCTTTTGAGTATACTAAGGAAAATTTAGACCACCTTAAAATTTTAATAATGGAAATTACATAAATATCCATAAAATAATTTTGATTGGAGAAATTTTTATATCCATCCTTATCCTCTTAGTAATGGCACACAACTCTCTTCATTTCCCTATATGAAAATATTTTTTATTTTATTGCTTCAATGTGAAGATAAGTGATCTTAATCATCAATGTTTTTTCTTATTTTTTATTTCGATATTCATTAGATTTAAAATTATTAAATTAATAACACACACACACACACACACACGATTATGAATTTTATTGATTCAAGAATTTTAAATCTAATGAATACTGAAATAAAAAATAAGAAAAAACATTGATGATTAAGAGCACTTATCTTCACATAGAAGCAATAAAATAAAAATTATTTTCATATAGGGAAATGATGAGAGTTGTGTGCCATTACTAAGAGGATAATGATGGCTATAAAAATTTCTCCAATCAAAATTATTTTACAGATATTTATATAATTTCCATTATTAAATTTTTAAGGTGGTCTAAATTTGCCTTAGTATATTTAAAGAGATAATTTTAATTTGGGAGAGTAAGCATAGATTCATGAAGTTTTGAAATAATGGAGAGTTAACCATAGATATTGGAGAAAATAAACATAACATGTAGGTTGAGTTATCTCCAAAAAAGCTATCATCACCATAATGTTATTCATATTCGCAAAACCAATCCCTCACATGAGTTATATGATATGAGGCTCTAAATTTAATCAACCCCATGTCATTACTTCTATTTGAGTTATAGGCTAAAATATGCATTTCCATAACCATATCCACCACTGGGAGCCTTCTCACTTTAAGATTTTGCATCATCTAGTGGTTTGGCCATTTCCACCTTTCCCACTTTATAGTTCTTCATGAAATAAAATGTATTTATGTAGATCTAAAACATCTCCATAGATATATTTGAAGTCTTAGATATCCATCTAGACTTGAAACACTTATACCTAGTCTTCCAATTGACTCTTTATTGTGATATACCTCACATGGATGGGGTTCTATTTTTCTAATATATTTCCATGGACATGCACCTCATCTCCTCTGATAACAAACCTATGACAAAATTTTCTACTTTTATCTCCAATGTAGTACTAGTGATTTCCATTAATAGATTATCACATGAATCTATCAGAGTAAATAATAGCATGATACACCTTTATTCATAAAATATTTTAACATATATGGATGATAACTAACTTAGCACAGTGATTAAGGAATTTGTGTGCTTTGGAAATGAGTCACCATCATTCATTGACATTGAATACATCTTCTCCCATAAAAATATTTTGTTTGCCAATGATTTAACCTGGTATACTGTACACATCTTATCACAAATAATCTTTAGCATCTTTTCAATAAAAAATAATTTGTAATTATGAATCTAGATAACATAATCTGATAGATATTCTAGATTTCCTACCAATATTTGCCTATACTTCTAATTTTATTCCCATCAGTGTTATATCTACTACAAAAATCCATAAATATTTATCTACTAGTATATCTTCCAATTTGATTTTTCGTAACTCAATATTTTTACCATTGATTTTCTTAATATCTATCATTGTGTTCCAAATAATTTTATTCACACAAGATCCTTTTGTAGAGCTCCCATTTTAAGGAAACTATTTATTCTAAGTTATTCCAACTTATACATATCTTACAACCAAACTCTAATTCTAAATATTGGTCAAAAACTTGTGATAATAAATGATTACAAAGGAGATATATTCTATGTGAACCTTCTACAGATAAAGATAATCAAAAACACATATACACAAAATTTCACTTGGGAAAACCCTTTTAGGTTCAAAACCAAACACAATGACCTTCTTTATTATAACATAAACTAGACTATTTTAAAAATCTAAAAAAAGTTTAATGTACAAAAAGAGGCCAAACATACGGAGGCCACAACTTTTGATCCATATCTCTATTTGATCCCCTTTTCATGCCAAAATGACTATCTCAGAAAAATTGGTACAGCCATAATAGGACCTATCTAGTTATGGATGTTTTTGATATTTTTTGGAAGCCATACATGACCATTTGAGGGTCTAAAATTATAGTTTAATCTTTTTTTGATATTTTTCTAGTTTTATAAATTATATATTTTTTGTAACCACACTTGAACTTCAATTGATATTTGTCTGGTGAGTTAATTTTCGTGTTTAGTTTATTTTTAGATATTTTTAGAGATTTGCATACTTGAATGCAAAACTTACTAAAAATAGTAGATGTTAAAAATAATAGGTCAAGTTTTAAATTTTTTTAGAGTTCTAAATTTTACATGTTAACTCCAATTCTGAGTTGAAGCTTACTTACACATGGTTTGGAATTATTTGAATCATTCAATATGAATCAATATAGGTTAATGTTTTAAAGATTTTCCTACTAGTATTTTCTTGTCTTGATAGTATTTGGGTTCATTAAAGTTGGATGGATCTATACCTTTTATAAAATACTTAATGTATATTATAATGCACACACAATTATGTATATCCAACATTCAATACTCTATTGCACACTCCATCTATAGAATTACCATACCTTTACTCAACACTCATATTTAGCATCTAAATAGTGGGGAATCTACATCTACTAAATATTAAGTCAATTAATTGACATGCAATGCTCTTGAATAATCCATCTAAAAGCACAACCAAGATGTTACTAGCACTTTTGTAGTCGGGGTCATAAAATTAGATAATTTCTTGAAATACCATAAGATAGACACCATTTCTTGACATTTTGCATGTATACCCTTGCAACACTTCATTGTGACTCAACTATTGCATTCCACTTCATAACTTTCCATAGTGTAATGAAACTATGTTGAGTGTCATGCACATGTCTAACATCATGTTCGCACAATGATAACCTTGAGAAACTATTGTAGGAAATCTCCACTTGATTAGTGCTTGTGCAAAACACCTTACACAACACCTACCTTGTGCATAATTAGCATTGTGAAGATCTATGAAAAGCTGAGACATTTTCCAACATATTTTATAACATTACCTATTTATTTGACTGATTCCTAATTCTCCTCCAAAATTGATTTGAATATTTTTTGCCTCACACTAACATCATGCCCAAATATTTGAGCTCCCTCTACCTTGAAAAAATACACACAATGATTTCTTATTATACACAATTATTTTGTTCATGCTTGCAATGTAGATGAAACCTCTACTTATTGTATATCAATGACTACAAAACCATGACAATAGTTTTGAAAATATTGATAAATCCAAACTCACAGTTTAAAAATTATCCTTTGCATTTAGTAGTGATTTTGTAATTCCTAATTAATGTAGACATGTCTTTTTAAAATTATCACCTACATTAAGTGGAAGTTTCTTTAGCATCCTAGAAAAAAGTAAATTGACCTATAGGAGATGACTGAAACTATCTTTCCATCAATTTTCGATCATGGTCGACCTTGAAGATGTTTTCTTTTGTTTTCTACTACTTCTTTATTCTTCTTTGTGTGTGGTGTTGTCGTAAAATAAGGCAAGTTGTAAAACACAAAACAAATGTGCTCAAGAATCCAATTCCATAGTTCTAAATGGTGCAAGATTGATTCTTACCCTTAATGCTCTGTCTTCTCACACCCAAATTAAATGCAATTGTCCACAAACTCTTATAAATGAACCTCCCATGAATTTCTCAATAGTTTTTTTGTTTTGGTATTTTTGGATGCTCTCATCCCATTGACATCTTTCAGCTACCTTTATTCTTCCACTTAAACAAGCGCTATACATACTCTTTGATTTGTATTCGTATTGATCCATGAATCCAACATTTATTCAACTTCTCATATAAACCAAATGGCAGGTGAATAAATGTTGGTCGAAAATAAATAAAGCATAAATGTGAACAAATGGCCAACTCACTCCATGGTATTGGAGAGTTTGACTACCTAGGTTAGAGTAGGTAAGTGAGTGCGGAGGACGGGTAGATCGTTGTCACTGGTTGCCAGTTACTCCCAAAAGGTAGGTAAGGCGATGCTTGCACGCCTGCTTACTATTTTATTTGTATTCTCTAAATTGACCCGCTTGAATGCAAACAGGACGAATCTTGAGAGCGATGCATGACCCCATTGTATTCCATGAACATTTAAAAATCCATGAACAGTTAAAACTAGAGATTAATTCAGCCAGATTAAATAAATCTTATTTCATCATGTAGATGCCCGTTTTATTTTAAACGATTTGTCTATTCCTTGTTAATTCGGCTGTGACAAAGTTTGTCGAGAAATCGGCAGACATGTCGACGTCGGCAACATAAAGTAGAATAAAGAAAAATCACCAGTGTGAGCCCAGAAATGAGTGCATTTGGGCAAATTGAGAAGATTCTTCCCACGGAGCGAGCCACCTGTAATAGACGAACGTGTGTGGTAGTTACTAGTGGGGGACAAGCTGTACTTGAAAGAAATCGACAAAATCATTGCGCACCTTCCTCTGAATTATCCACTCATTTTATTTAAATCACCTATAACATATACAAAATGATATTGTTCATGGCCTTCGCCACTGTAAAGCGGAAGAGCTTCAACAGAAAGCCAATTCCAAATCAAAGAATCGCAGATCCATACAGTTGGGTACTGGCTATTTTAGATTAGGAAGACCCTTTTTAAACATGGATTCTTTTAGCAGGAAATCCATCTCTCCAAGAAGAATTCGGTCCGATCTCTATTCTTTAGACAACGCAGAACAAGCATGGCCTCCCCCGGTTCCCTGCGTACTATCAGTTTTATCATCGCTTCTAGAGAGAGTTTTGAGAAGGAATGAGAGAGGAGAAGCACTGTACTTATGCAGCCCTACTTTTAGCCAAGGTAAATACGATGCCTTCGATGGAGCGAAGGTGCCTGACATGAGCATAGAACAGTATTTGGAAAGGATTTTCAGATACATCCATTGTAGACCTTCGATATTTGTAGTGGCATATGCTTACATCGACCGTCTTACTCAAATACATCCCCAATTCAGAATTACTTCTCTCAACGTCCATCGTCTTCTCATTACCACTGTAATGGTTGCCTCCAAATTCATCGAAGACCTGTAAGTACCTTTCAAATCGGTGTTCGATCAATTCAAAAGTTTAACGTTTTATTTTTTATCTATTCAGCCACTAATCGTAATAGTACAATTGTCTATGCACAGGAACTACAAAAATTCATACTATGCCAGAGTTGGAGGCTTCAGCATCGAAGAAATTAATAGAATGGAGATGGAATTGCTTTCTCTTCTGGGCTTCAAATTGCAAGTGACAGTAAATGTTTATGAAAGCTATTGCTGTCATCTTGAAAGGGAGGTGGCATTAGGCGGAGGATTCCAAATTGAGAAGAGTCTTCGCTTATGTTGTGCAAAAGATGACACTTCAACCTCCAAATTCTAAAGCGCAGATATGCGGCTATCGCCCATCCCATCGGCATATAGAGATCAAGCAAGTCTAGTGAAGAAGGGCATCGATTGTAAATTTGTGAATGTATAAATCGTTATGAAACAAAGTCATATTTCTGTTTAAAATCTCTGTTTGAAGCCGGACCACAAATTTGCTCCATGTTTCAGTGAAGGCTAAAGCAAGTGTTGTACAGAGCGGGTCATATAAACATATACCTTTGATTTTTTTTTTTTGATTTATAAAGTAATTGTTCTTTTCTAGAAAGTTATTTCGGATCTTGGTAAATCAAATATGTTAGTAGTAGGTATAAATAGTTGTTTTTATAAAGAGGCAAATACATGGAGGCGGTGCAATGCAAACGCCATTACAGTAAAAGAAGTGGAGTCAAATTGGAAGAAGTAGTCAGTACAACATATATGGTAGAATTTGTTTTTATTTTTTTCTGATGTGCATGTATACATGATATGTATACATGATCTTAAATTTTCAATAGTTGTTCAAAAGAGAAATGAGATGAAATACAAAGCCCTCAAAAGAAGAGAAATCTTGATAAATCATAGTGGCAATAAAATCTCGTGGTGATTTTTAAAACTTTAATAAGTATTAAATAAATATTAAGTATTCAATTACACTAATATAACAATGAAAATAAGAGAAGAGGCAAGTTTGGGGAACGAGAGGGTAATGATCAAAATATCAATGCTTATGCATCATCTATCAATTTGTGTTCCATGGTACTAGATGATAAATTTACTAATTATGAACGTTTCCTTTGTCTTGCATCTTCTTTTTTCTTTCTTTGACTGCTACTATAAAAGGTTCACACTTCATAAATAGGGAGTGATAATATTAGCAATTTTGAATGTTGCCTTTGGCTTGTATCTTTTCCATTATTTGTCTGATTGTTATTATAGGAGCTTCACATTGCTTTACTAATTCTAAATGTTCCATTGTCTTGTATCTTTTTTGCTTTTGCTAGGAGAAAAATATTGAGAAAATGGAGTGCCAATAAAACATTATGGAAACCTCTTAAACTTTGATAAGCATTGAGCAAAAACTAGGAATTCAATTAGTTCAATATAACAAGGGAAGCAAGGGAAGGGATGAGTTTAGAAAAGACAAAAGAAAGAGCAAGTTGAGATCAAGATGAAAAAAGACATAAGTCCAATGGCAATCTTGATATGTTTTGTGCTAAATAGAGCCTACATAAGCTTGTAAATGAGTTTTTGAGCTATAAATTTTATTTGAAAAGGGAAACATTGTAGATCCCATAAGGATAAACATTGCATGCAAGAAGCTATGTGGACATGCCAGTATGAATTGGAGAGATCTTCAAAAGAATAGATAATACAAAGGAAAGAAAAAGTTGAATAATTGGGAACATATATTTGGTTTCCAAACTCATGGGTCATGTTGTGCACCCAAATTTGTATAAATAATTGTGGAAGAAGATCCAAGAATTGAGATTTGAGAGAGAAAACTATAAAATATCCTTTTAAGGAAATGGGAATAAGAAGTTTATAGGTGAGCTGCTAAAATATGTTAGTGAAGACAAGTCTATCATTTCAAGAAGAGATGGGAAAGTGAGATCTACTTGTAAAAAGCCCATGTTTTTTTTAAGATTTCAATAAAGAGAAATTTCATTTTGAAAAATCCATTGAGGAAGAAATCTTAATGGAATAATATGTGGAGGTAATAGTTTGTTCGCTAGAAGAAGGATACCCATTCTTTGATAATGGAAAAGTATTTTTCATATCCATATGTTGTAAGGCATTGAATTGTCTTTAAGGGATATAGGTACTGCATTGGTTATTTATCTTTTTCATTGAAGAAAGGTTGAGGACAACAAATAAACTCAAGTTTCCATGAAGGAAAAAATGAAAGTAGAGAAAGTGAAAGTGAATTCATATGAGAAGTGTGGTTTAATATCACACATGTAAAGAAGGAAATTAGGTGAAGAATAGGGAGGGAAAAACCATGGAGGTTGTTGGGAATAGGTCTTTAGGAGTCCATCATATGAATGAATGTTATAGGAAAATGTGAACAACAAATAAGATTTGGATAGCATATCTATGAGGCATGAGAAAGATCTTGAATGAGTATTTTCAAAATTATTGTTTCTCTTAATGTGTGTTTTATATGTAAGTTTGTCATTGAAGAAGATAGAGTAAAAGCGGATAAAGTATGTTTCAATGCATCACGTTCATATGTATGATAGATAGCAAGAGCAAGTTAACATGAGACTTTATAGTCAAATGTCAGATGTGGAAGAACATAATATAGTAAGAGAAATGGGAAGACACTGGAAAGGTGAATAATGTCACTCATTTGACATATAACTAAAGGAGGTAAAGGTAGGATAATCCAATCATCTACGTGTTAATTAAAATGAGATGAAGAGTAAAAAAAAGTGAGAAGAGTTGTCATAAAAATAATTGAGCACTAGTATGAGAAGCAAGTACAGTGATGGAGTTTTTTAGGAGCCCAATCTTGATGGAAGTCAAAGCTATAATTTGAATATGGAGGAACCACCTTCCTGGACCCCAAGATTTCATATTTCAAAACAAGTTTGTATTGTAGTTTATATATAATTGTAGAGATAAAGTGGAAGGAGGAATTTAAATAAATTTTCCATGGTGAAGAAGTGAATCAATAAGTGAATTGTTATGCACTCAAACTAGAAAGTCAAGAGGAATGTTGGATTCATACGTCAACCATAACTAGTGATTAAACAAACAAGGAAGAAGAATGTTTTAAGATTCTCATTAAAAAATAAGCCAAAAGTACAATGGTGGAGGCATAGATAAAATTAGAGGAGTAAATGGAAGTTATCATAAAAGAGGAGTTGCATATAGAAAAAAGTGACAAGAAGATAAATCCAACATGTGTTGGATAGTGATTGATTAGAGCTCAAAAGGATTTTAGTGGAGGAAGGATAATAGTAATGCATATCTATTCATAATAAAAATTATTATATAGGATGTATTAAATTTATGGAAGAGGTCAAAAAAAGGTGAATTTCGTTCCATAAGAAGATGGAAGAACAAGAAGAGACCCATTCATTGGAGGTGGATAAACTATGCCAAATATAAGGTAAAAAGATGAAAAAGAGAGCCATTTTGTGGAGGTGAATAGTTTATGTTGGGCCTAATCTCATAAAACAAAAATATTATGTTAGAGCATTATTTTAGATGCACTAATGTTATATTTATTTGTGAGTTAGTTTATCTACTAAATATAGTTTGTGTGTGCACATTTCTAGTGAAGTGTTCATTTAATGTTTACTCCCCTCACATGCGTTAACACCTTTTGTAGAAGCCACCTTTAACAAAACCACTATGTAAAGGAGAGATTGCCCTTTGACAAGATATTTATACCCTTGATCTCCCCTTATACATGTATGCATATTCATTATCTATGTTGTATTCATATTCTATATTCAGAGAGTCCTATTTTCTTCTCGTGTTGTCTAATGGATTCTACCGTGGCAATGGTATTCGGATGTGACCTGGATAAAGAGTGTTTATCTCTCCAATATGATATCATAATGGGAGTTTGTAGCCATTGCTTGTGATTCAGTCATTTTCTGCAGAATGATCTTTTATGTCTTGATCTATAAGTTGTTTTGATCATTTTCAGAAGTCAAACTTTTGCTGGTACATTTTCACAATTTCTACCCTATGCCATTGAATTCAGAAGGTATTGAAACGTTAGGAATCAATTAGTCAAAATTTGAAGCTTAAAACAAAAAAAAAACACGTAAAGTTTCTAAGCTTCCTGGGACAAATCTGTGTAGATCCGTACAACAAGTTTCTTTGCTCTTTTCAAAAAGATTTTTCTGGGTTTTCAGAAACTTTAGCGGGTTTTCAATTTATTTGAGTTTTATCTGTGGATGTTAATTTTGTGTCTTTTTACCAGATCCGAGGGTTTTTTGTGGCATTTGCTCCTCCTTCCCTGCAATATTTATCTGGGTTTTTCACAGTTTTTGCAAAGTTCGGTAACATAAAAAATATATTACGTTTTACATTGAAAGGTGAATATATCTGCAAAGCTCTTCCCATTGGTGTGTTGCATCGGTTAGGCGTGCTGGTTTGATATTGCCGAGCTCCTCCTTTTGGCATTGGGAGTGGATCTGGAAGCAGTCTGGTGACTAGATCAGGATTCGCGGCTAAACCCTGTTCAATACGACTCTCTCACATCGCAATAGGGATCGTTTAGCGGTATCTGTCTATACTGTCAGCGTTTGCAAGAGACCTCGGGTTTTAATTTCGCGTTTACCTTGGTTGCGCGTGCATCATTGAGACTTCGACGAAATTACGTTGTCATGTTAATTACATTGATATTAGCCGGTCACCAAATAAAAATCCAGCTTACCACTTTTACCTCTGTTAGCTGGAATCGTTTTTCTTGTGTTTGCAACGGCATAGGAATTACATTGGACAACTTGACTGCGGGATTTTCAATGTAATCCAGCTCACCACTTTCCAACCGACATTGCATCGGTTTTCCCAATACAAATTCACTAAATTGGTCGTGGATTCATATTTTTGATGTAATATATCTATATATTAACAAAATATATAATACAAATAAGTCAGAAAAAATAAGTTGGTATGAAAGCACGCATCAACATCAGACTAGGCCAAGTCTAGAAAAATGAAATAACAAAAATAAAAATAACACTAAGCCCCGCCTAGGAACAAGTCATTAAAATATCATAAGAGAGAACATTAAGCTACTAGAGCAAGGTTAGAAGGCCAAGGATCCATATCATCAGGGCCTCAGAACGACCTTGGAAAGTCATTGCCATCTTGAATTGGTTCCCAACTAGAACCCTAAGTAGTGTCCATATCATCTTCTTGTGGCCAAGTAGGAAAAATGGCCAAAGAAAGTTTGGAAAACTAGTCCAATATGTCCAACCGACCTCGAGGTGGCACCCCCAAGCATCTAGATGCAGAGGAGGAGAAGGAGCATCCCAAGCATCCTGCTTAGCAAGGGAAAAAGGTGGGGGTTGCCACTCTTGCTACTGCCCAAGAGGGGTCATGCGTTGATACGGGGTGCCACTATGAGAGTGGTGCCAAGATCGATTGCATCGAAGCCCACCTCGAGGTAGAATGGCAATTTTATCATCAAGTTTGTTATCCTTGGGTGGAGATGAAGAAATCCACTCCATAGCACAAGGAGCATCTCCCTAATCAGTTAAAAGGCCCTGGAGATGGCCAAGCTCAATGGCAACTTTATTTACTTTCACTTGTATCTGCAAAAGTACATTAGAAATAATAGAGGCCTTGCTCAGAGTAGAAAAATTACAATCTAAAGAAGCATTGTTAAATGTGGTATCATTTCTTTCTTTCCATAAACAAAATAGAATCTCCACTTTGAAAGTATGCCAGACATTGGTATATTTAAAAGGCAAGGCAGGGTTATCTCCAAGAAGGATATGTTGCCATTGAAAAAATTTGGGCTGGAAGTGCTTGAAGAGGTCGTGAATCCATATTTAATCCCTTTGAGCTTTGGAGCAGTGCCAAAAAATATGAGGGAGTGTTTCCAGATGGCCACAAAAAGGGCATGTGGGAAAGGAAGTTCCTAAGTGCACAAACCTTATGCCTATAGGTAGGCTCTGATATAAGATACACTAAGCGAAATGAGCTAGCTTAGCATCCAAGTAGGCCTCATAGACAATGTGAAAATGGAAGCACTAGGTACGAACAAAAGAATGTAGACCCCAATGGGAATTAAGCTTCTCCACCATAGACATGTGGAGATTAAGCCACCCATAGCCAAACCGAGGGGGGGGAAGTGGGGGTGTAATTATGAAATAGAGTTTCAACATACTACTTCCAGTCTTTCCACCAAGGATGAATCGAGTGAATAAAACTTTTGTGAAGCATTGAAGGTAGAACAACATTAATGATTTCTTGGTAAGATTCTCTATCAATATTGGCTAACCAAAATTTGGTTTTCATCTCTTCCCAAGATATCCAAGAGCAAGATTGCTTATAAATGATATCTTAGATAGTATGAATGCCTCTACAAAACAAATTAAGAGCATTGATCGAAGGAACATCATCTAGAGGTACTACATTGAAATTGGTAACTACTGACCATTATAGCGAGTGTGAGTTAACACACAACCCATCTCAGAACCTTGATCCATTCTAGAAAAGCCATGGTTTGATCCTTTCCCATGTTTCTAGTTACTTTTCACCATAAAGGACCTCAAAATTTGAATAGGGGTTTTGATGATGAGCATATTGCAGAAGCCAAGCCTTTTCCTAGCTTTCATGCCTTTAGGTAGGCCTGAAGAGATGCAATGTCAAAACAACACCTTCCAAGCTTCTTTACCATCAATAGCCCACACAATCCATTTGGCACATAAGGTAATTCCTTGATAAACCATGTCAATGAGCCACATACCTCCAACATCCCACATGAGGCAACAATATTCCCAGGCAACCCTATGGAATCCATGGCCATGAGAAGAATTAGCCCAAAGAAAATCCCTGAGAAGTTTTTTATGTTTCTGGTAAGAACTCTTTGAAGGCATCTACCATGAAGAGTAGTAAACATGGGTGGTTGCAAGCACTTTTGAGTAGATTTGTAATTTAGTTACTAATGATAAGGTCCTAGTCAGCCAATATTCCATATTTTTTTCTCTTTATCAACAACATATTGCCACGACAGGGGCAAAGAGGCATTAAAAGCAAAAGGGATGCCAAGAAACTCAAATATTTTATCATGTTGGATCTAGGCCCATCCATTATTCGTTAGCCCATGCTGGTGGGGGGAGGTATGATTACTTATAGAAAAATGTTTTTGCCATTAGATGCTTGAGCCAAAGGCAATGTAGAAGGTGTTGAGACATTGCGAAGCGTTGTCCACATTATCCTCATCTTGAATAATATTAAGGAAAGAATCATTAGCGAAGTTGCCATTCAGTAGTTGCATCTCTTCTTATAAGTTTTCTTTATTTGGAGGGAGCTAAAATATTTTAATAAGGCCCCTAGCTTGGGTATTGCTAAGAAGATATCTAAAACCCTTAGTTTCAAGTACATACAGGGTGGGTAACATAGGGTATCCTTGATGAATAGACCAAAATAAACCAAATTTCTCATAAGTGACTCGAGTAATGGAGAGGATGGTCGAAGCATCTGTAAAAAGCATCAAGATGGTTTGAATGAAATTGGTCCCAAAGGTTATGACCATCATCGATTCATATTAAAGTATGGTGAATATTTGAAATGGTGGAGGGTTAAATTATTTTTATGGCACACATTTTAAAGTGGTGACTTTGTTTTTTGATTTAAAGTGTGGGGTGTCACCTTTTAATAAGTGGTGATTTAATTTAACATGGTTTCTTTCTTTTCCTTTTTATAAAAGGTAATGTATTTGTAAAATGTGAGATCCATTTAATGTAAAGTTGTGTTTTTTGTTTTGAAAAAGTGAAGATCTCTTTTATAAAATTATGGGGGATATATTTTTTTGGGTGGAGTTTTTTAATAAAAAGTAGGTAAATATCTATAAAGTGATGAGGTATTTTATATGTTTCTTTTCTTTCCCTCCTCCATGTTTAGAGGTGATTTTATCTTTCCACCATACACCTTTATTGCCTCATGTCATTTGAGCACTTTATTTTTGATGCATTTTGGTATAATCTAATATCCATACATATTCATAACTTCCTATACTACTAAACTTATCAGTTTATTTATCTTTTGATGCATTTTTAGTATGGCTTGACAATTTTTTTGATGGAGTTTTTATCTGTACTTGGCCACTCATTTCTCTCACTTGTGGATGCATTTTATATGAAGTCTGATGCTAATGTGTTTGGGTGTTCTATAAGTTTTTGAGTGTCTATTTTCATGTATCAAGGATTATTGTAATAATTTCCACATTTTATAGTTAGAAAATGAAATGTTGTTTTTAGAGATTTTCACACTTCAGAATGACATGGTCAAATCTGTGGAAGAGAACACAACACTTAAGAAACAACATTATCTTTTATAGACCCTCATTTCTAGAAAGTACACCCTTATACATTTTTTTATAGTAAAAATAGTTACATATATACAACATCAATGTGATTTACTAGACTAACAATCACTTGAGCTTGGACCATTTACAAACATTACTATTGCACCTATTTCTGAGCATGTTACTGTTAGTTCTTGTGTTTTCTATTGTACTTATTGATATGATGTTTCTACTATTTCACCTTTTGATTGTGAGCATGTTGTTCCAATTATATCTTCCTCTACAATTAATGCTCCTACTCCTACACATTTTGTGTATCCCACTTCAAATTCAACTGCATACTTGTTTAGCACTTTCAAGAAGCATACTACTAGATTCGTTTCTTGCATGCTTCATCCCATGGGATATTCTAGTGGAGGATTTTGACCACATGTATTATTTCTACCCTTCAACCTATTAGCTGTAAATATCACCATGACATTGGTTTTGATACATGCATTTTATCTTCTAAGGTGTTATTTGGTAATAGAGATCCAAGTTTTGTGCACTCTAATCTATGTGAATATATTATATAAAACATGATCTTTGTAGCACCTTCACTCAGGCCTATAAAAGAAGAAATTATAGTTGTTATACATGATCAACATGAAACACATTTATAATATTTTTTGAATGCTCTTCTTGTGAACTTTGCTCTTACTCACATGTGAGGATCCTCATGCACTATATATATATATATATATATATATATATATATATATATATATATATATATATATATATATTCATTTGGGATGGATTTCAAATTTCTTGTGGTAGAAACATGATCACTTTTTATAAGGATTTTATCAGTGTCATTCCTCCACTACTCAGATTCATCATCCACACACTTCTCCCTTGTGTTAGGAGAAACTCTCTTGTTATTAATGGTGTCTTATACATATTGATAACATTCTAGAGTTTCTTACATCACCTTGTGTTTTTGAGTTTTATAAGATCTTTTTATATGTGCACTGACTTATAAAGTGTCATGGAGGGTTTGTTGATTCAATCTTATTAGCCTTCATGTGTGTGTGCTCTATTTTGGGCACTTTTTCACTATTTTAGTTTCTTAACACTCACATCACCACTAGGGTCATCTTCTATATAAATAATTTATCTTTATCATTGAACCTTTTATTAATAGTTGACAATCTCCTACTACTTGAAGTGTAGCCTTTTTGGTGAATCCTAGTGTTTGCTTATTTTCTTTGGTAGCTAGATAGTCTCCTTTAGCTTAATGTGGAATTATTATTTTGAATATAATGTCATCTTCATTTTGTTTGAGTAGTTGTATTTATCCACTCATATAAATTTGTTTTGTATCACTCCACCCAGTAAGTAAGATGGGAATAGTGTGGTGTATGTAATGATCTTGATATTCAATATATGCAAAAATACCCTTAAGGTAGGGAAACACCATATAATACTCCTTTAGGAAGGAATAACTCCACAATGTCTCTTCAAGGGGACAACCTCCAATATCCTCTTACAATAGAAGACTCAATGCTTACTTGATATCTTTACCATGATAATCATCTCATATATATATATATATATATATATAACCCATGGATGGGTAACCTCCTAATCCCAATGTAGGCCGACCATTACCCAATGTACTACTTCCACAAGTTACTCTATTATCCTAATATATTGTACCCATATAACTAAGGGGATGTGTGCCACATGTTGGCATCTCCATCAACCCATATATCATATCCCTAGGCACATTGCATTACTTCCCTCTGACATGTTTCGTCCCTGAAACATAGAAAGAAACCAAATGAGGAGTGTGCTTCAAATCATTGCACACTTGTCTCCAATCTTGATCATCTAACCATCCATATGTGATCTTGGCCGGTGATATCTCTCCAAGCTTGTGTCTAAAATCCATTGTGATCCTCTGTTTGCATTTATGATCATAATTATACTACTTTGGTGTCCAAGCATAATTATTCTTCTTTTTATTCCATGTACCTTATTCTACTGTGCTACTCTAATTCCAACCATGACCATAGTAGGTATTCTTCCATGCATAGTCATAGTGATTCCCCCATTCATTCCATGTGCCATAGTATTTTTTTTAGATTCTATGCATATCCATAATGATTGGAAATTTTATTTCCTGTATAGACAAAATGATTCTTGTTACGACACTTCCTCACTTGGTTCCATGATTTTTTCCTCTCATGATGATGTGGGTGTCTATATACCTCAACATTTTTCAATACTTTGACTTTATCCACCTTTGCTTCTACCTCTTCCACCTTTTCCTTCTTTGTCTCTTAAGTAGATGAAGTGCTCATTTATAGTGTGTCTTTATCTATATCATCTAAATCTTCATCATGTTCTTCATCACCTGTTTCCATCTTATCCTCATGATCTACCTAGATTGTTATTGGTGTCTTTTTCACTATGATATCTTGTAAAGTGATCTTCTTTTTCCTATACCAAAACTTCATGAACTTTTTCTGAATATTAATATTCATTGTTCCCAAAGTCTCTAACCATGGATATCCAAGAACTATATCTACATCATCCATATCCAAAGCATAAAAATCTGAATGCAAAACATATTTTTCGATAATGAGCTTTAGATCTTCAAACATTGAAATATTCTTACCATCTACTTGAACCTCTTTGATATTATTTATTTGAACATGTAGATGCTTTTCCACATTCATGTTAATGAAGTTATACTTGCTGGTAGGGTTTATGGACACAACCACCTTCTTCTTTTGAATGCATCCATGAAATTGAAAAATTGACTCAGATTTCTTTGGAGCCAAATTATTTGAACCCTTATCATCTGATTCTTCTTCTTCTTCAATTGCTTCTTCTACTTCGTCTTGTTCTTCTGTTGATTCTTTTATTTCTTCTTCTTCTTTTTCTGCTTCTTCTTCTTCTTCTTTATCATCATGATTTTCTTCCTCTTGTACATCCTCTTTTTCATTTATATCCCATCGATCTAGGAAGGTTTTCTCTATTGCTTCCCATGAACAATATTGTTGCACAAAGCTCAATTCATTAGTCCACCAATGTTTTGCAGGCCCAGACAAAGAAAAACATAATTCTATTTTCCATAAAAAAAATAGTATTATTCTCCTTAAAATTGATCCACCATTCTCTAGCATCAACAACATCTTCCCTTGAAAATTTTTACAACTCCATGATCCACAAAAAAAATTAAGGTTCATGAAACCTTAAAATGTCAAAATTGATCCATAAAATCTCAACAAATCACTCCAAATGACTCAAAAAATTCTAAATTTTTTACTGTACTTCTCTTATATCTATTTACATCTCCAGTAAAAACTTAGAATAAAAACTCAATATATTTTGAAATATATAACAAAATTATTATAAAACCTAAAATAGCAATAAATCCCTCAAAACGAATCAAAAAATCTCAATTTTTGTACTGTGACTTATTTGAATTATTCTCCATATTCACTAAAAAATTTGTAGAAAAATTTGCATCCAATAAAAAGTTATTGATGATTTACAAAAAACTAGGGTTTCACTCCACAAATTGCCCAAATCGAAGATTTGATACCACTTGTAATGATCTTGATATTCAATATATGCAAAAATACCTTTAAGGTAGGGAAACACCATATAATACTCCTTTAGGAAAGAATAACTCCACAATGTCTCTTCGATGGGACAACCTCTAATATCCTCTCACAATAGAAGACTCAATGCTTACTTGATATCTTTACCATGTTAATCATCTCTTATATATATATAACCCATGGATGGGTAACCTCCTAATCCCAATGTAGGTCGACCATTACCCAATGTACTACTTCCACAAGTTACTCTATTATCCTAATATATTGTACCCATATAACTAACTAAGGGGATGTGTGCCACATGTCAGCATCTCCATCAACCCATATATCATATCCCTAGGTACATAGCAGTGTAGATTTTGCTTCTTCAGTTGTCATGTCCCTTGTTAATCCTTGGTGAAACATGTTTTCTAAAAGTGGATTGAATTTATTTTAGTAAAATTAATTTCACTTTTGACACCTCTAATAGTCTCTTTTCATACGTAGCTATTATATTAAATATATATCAGTTAGTTTTAGTGATCAAGTAGTGGATACAGATAACTCATGTAGTACTAGGTTCCTTTATGACTTTTGAGTCACCTAAATTCATTTATATTTGATGGACTTCATTCCATCTATTTCATTTATTTTCTCTCTTTCTATTACTTTTTTTTTGGAGAGACCCTTGTGGAGTATCTCACTTGTCTAGTATGTACTTATTTTTCATTGATAGCTCACTAGGCCTAGTTGTCCAAACAAATATTTTGAGCATTTTTAGCTTTGTTGATTTGTATAGACATTACCTAAGTTTCAATAGGGGGAGAAAATGGGGAAGAGGAGGGTGGGATGGGGATGGGGGTTGATACATTATTCTAGATGTACTAATATTATGTTTACTTAGTGAGTTAGTTTTCTCACTAAATAAATTTATTGTGTACGTGTGTGTAGAGAAGTGTACATTTTATGATTTCTCACCTCACATTTGCTACCACCCTTTGTGGAATCCACCTTTGACTAGGGTAAATTTTAAGATCCCATATCTAAAACCACCTTATATTTATTTAGGTGAATCTGATTCGTAGCCTTGACAAATCGACAGGTTTGATTATTTTTCACTTTCTAAGATTTTTGCCTAATTGAGGTTTTTATAACATAGGTTTCAAATTTTTACACCATGCTCTATGTCCTTTCAGAGTTAAACAAATAGGTTGAATGACTAGGATAAATGACTCAACCAAATTACTGGGTCAAATAGCTCGACTGAATGACTTGGTTGAATGGCTTTGCTAAATAACTATCCCAAACAACTCTATCAAATAGCTAGGCCAAATAGCTTTGTCAATTGGTTATGTCAAATGACTCTACCAGACCCCAAAAATAATTTATATGAAAGGGTAAACATAGGTTTCATTTTTTTACACTATGATTTATGACCTCTCGTAGATGAATGATTGGGCCGAATGGCACAGCTGAATGACTAAGTTGAATGGTTGGGCTGAATAGCTCTATCAAGTATTTATGATGAATGAATATGTTATACACCCAAAATAATAGGGTGTGTGTGTGTGTGTGTGTGTGTGTGTGTGTGTGTGTGTGTGTGTGTGTGTGTGTGTGTGCGTGTGCGTGTGCGTGTGCGTGTGCGTGTGCGTGTGCGTGTGCGTGTGCGTGTGTGTGTGTGTGTATGTGTGCGTGCGTGCGCGAGCGCGCGCACGTGCGTGTGTGTGTGTGTGTGTGTGGGGAAAATTAAACTACTTTCTAAGATAATGTTGTAAAGGATTAGCACGCTGACCCCCAGAATAATTTATATTCATAAAATTTTGGTGATCTATTTCTATTTGTTGACCCTAAAAAGTCATCAAAACCAACATTTGAAAATTGAAATATTAATGAAATAATGAATATTTGTCACTAAAATTTACCCTACCTTTGACTAGAAGCCAACTTTAGTTGAACCTATAGGGAAGTGTACTTTTATCTTGCACGATCTATTTATACCCCTCATTTTCATCTTTACATGTATGCATACTCATTTTATATTTTGTATTCACATTCTATATTAAAAAAATCTTATTTTCCTCTCATGTTATCTAATGGCTTCTACTATGCCAATGATATTCACATGAGATCATGGGTAAAGAGTGTTTGTCACTCCAATATATTAAACAAAGGTGATAAAAATAGGAAAATTTAGAATTTATAAATAAGATATAAATAAGAGGAATAAATGTGACAAGTATGCATTGGAAAGTATTGCCATAATCATCATTCTCAATGGCCAAAAGAGGGATCTTACCACTTATTCCATTGATGTGACAAGTATCTCAGAGTTTTATTACCTCAAGTGTCTAATGTATGGTCATCCAATAAATATGGTCAATATTGAATTTTAAAAAAATAGGTATGAGTCTTTGTATCTTTGAATAAATAGCCTCAAGTATAATCTATCAATTCATAGAGGTTCTAGAGATCATAACAATTCATCTATCTAGTCACTTTATTTCTTATAACACCAAATTTCATGTTTTATGATAGTCATAGTGTCATTATGCCTCATTGGGGCCTTATTTTTATGTGTATCATCAATCATGAATTATTCCTATGTACCTAATTCTAATAGCAACCACTTAAATTCCCATGGCTTCATGGAGATTGTTTTATTATATTCCTAACTTCTTAAGTCAAGGCAGCCTATTTTATTTTTTTAGGAAATTAGGTATTTAATTCCCAAGTAATAAAGGTCAAGAATATGGGGAGAATGCTGGTTTTATGTAGTAAAATATATGTTTATGTCAATTTTATTAACTTAATTTACATTAAAATGATAATACAAAGAAAAATTAACTTAACTAGGTTTATGCTAAAACAGAAGATTCTAAGTCTAAAATTTGAGGAACAGGTCTGGGATAGTGTCTGAACTCTATATTTGATCTCTATTTTTGATTGGATAGGAGCATTGAAAATAGGATACCTTGGTGTTCGGTGCTATAGTCTTTTCCTGGTTTTTTTGTCCTGAGGCTAAAATATTTTTGGGTTTTGTTCATCTATTCGATATGACCCTGCATACCAAATTTCAAGTCTTGAAAGGCACTAGATCTTGTCATAGGTGTACTTCAATTTTAGTACTTGTATTAGTCTACACACATGGAAACAACAAATAGAATCAAATCAAAAAGGAAGAAAAATTGGGTTGTGGGAAGAATGATCATACAATCAAGAACTCATGCTTTTCTGATTGCTGCCTATATTAACCCTCAAGTTAGGGTCTCAGATCCGATGTAGTTCTCCCTTAGGGAATGTGAATAATCAACATGCATGATTGATGAAATAATGAGTTTTTAATAAGCCCTTATTTGATCAAGAATGCAAATATATGTGTCATATAGAGAAGCTAAGTTATTGTATTGACTGATTTTATTATGTCTAATATGCCAAAATAGCAATTGCTAGATATAAAATGCCTTGTATAGTCTTTTATATAGGAGACTCATTATTTTTAATTTGGAAGCTTTATTTGCATTTATTTGACATTTATAAACTTAGGAATGAAGTAAATAAAATGGGTAAGACTCATCCTATGGAAGAAACTAACCATTAGGACCAAAAATACACTTGACCAATAGCATAAAAAACTAGACACCTTGGGTTTTAGTGTTATAGGCTTATTTGGGTGTTGTTGTCTAGAGCATATCAAACTTAAGGGGATGGGTCTTGACATAAAAGAGGTGCCTAGGTCTGAAAGGGTAAGTCTAAAAATTATGGATGAGTAGGAATAAGCAAAGAGATGTCTAAGGAATGTAGTAAGACAAATACAAGTCAGACAAAGGGACATGGATAAATGTGAATAAAATCTCATATTGTTCAGTCAAAGTCTCATATGAAAGGACTGTGAAAAGACATGATATGTGTGTTTGTTTGAACAATTTAGGGTATATAAAATTTTCCCCCATTTAATCTAGTGATGCAATGTAATGGAGTACTAGAGTAAAAGAAAGAAAATAATGTGTACCTGAACTTCCCTATGTGAAGATAAGTGTGTTGAAAGAAAATGGTCCAAATTCTTGGCCAGGGAAGTGGATGAAGAGCTGAAATAGTGCTTTGAGAAATAAGTAATCCTTGTAATAGATGTCACCTATACTAAATCTAAATAGTGCTTGAAAATATAAAGAATCCCTATAATAGATTCCCCCTATAAGAAATCTAAATAGTGCCTGGAAAAAGAATAAATATCTATAATAGATGGCCCTTGTAATGAATCTGAATAATCTAAAGTGGATTTGAGAAGTAATATAATGGACCAATCACTATAGATGATCTTATGGTCCAACCTAGTGACAACTTAAGCAATGTCTAGATGTAAACTATAAATTTTGGAAAATGTGTAATAAGAAAATGGCATGTCCTACCATCCCAATCTATATAATCCTAGAAGATGAAAGACATGAACATCTGTGCCATGCCCCCAAATTTGGTATGTGAGTGATGCACCAAATAATCTATAAATCTATATAACCACATGTGATATAATCTATTGTCTCATGTCCCATGTGAAAAACTAGAGATAAAAAATAATGTGCAATGTACCATGCATATAATCTACTATCTTGTCTATGACTGTGTCATGCTATATGAAGATGTATGTGTGAAATGTGTAATAATGTACATACCCCTAAATCTGGTATCTAGATATTATGTATATCTATAAATTGAAGGTGTATCCCTCTAAATGTCTTGAGTAATGTTGAGTGACCCAATGTAATCTAAATCACTATATAATCTTGACCAAACTAACTTGAGTGACGCTAAGTGACCCATATAATTTGAACCACTGTATAATCTTGACTAATCTAATTTGTATAATGCTAAGTGACTCATATATTCTAAACCACTATATAATTTTGATCAATCTTAGCTGAGTAATGCTGAGTGACCCATATATTCTATATAATCTTGACCAAACTATGCTGAGTAATGTTGATAATCTAAATATTGGAGGTGTAAAAACCATGTTGAGTGACCCATGTAGTCTAAATTATACTATATGTCTCAACTAAACTAAGATGAATCTTATAAATTAATTTCTAGATGTGTGATAACCATGGTGTATTCATATATGAGATTGGATAGGTGTGTTCGATAAGTTTAGGAATAGGAATAGTAAGAATGATGCCACCATTTCGGGGAGAGGAATGAAATCTATGATAGAGGAGGTTGATCCAAAAGTGATGACTAGTTGTATAATGTATAGGAACTCGATTGATATATATCTAATAGATAAAAATCCTACTGTTTAATTGGTGAGATTGAATTACTGGGATTGCAAGATATCTTTGATTGATTAGGATCAAAGCTTGTATCTAGGTATAGTAGAGATATAGAAACATTCATGTCATGGTAGAAAAATGAGGTAGTAATAGATTGAATGGAGTGAAAGGTTGATTGATTGAATAGGTTGGGTTTTTTTAATGTTTTTAATGGATGTTTGATTGATGAGGACTAAGTTGTATGAAAGCTGAAACAAGTGTTTGATTGGTGAGGACAAATTTATGTATCTGGGTATAAGATAGGTGTAGATATGTGTATAACATGGTAGTAAAATAATGTATTAATAGAATAAGATTTGTATTATTTAAAAGGTATAATTTCCATGATTCTAAGGAAAAAAATGGTTTGTAAAATGGATTTACGATGCTTAAGTTATGGGCAAAATGGTGTTTTTTAGGAAATTTTGCCTAGTTCCAATGTTGCTGTCCAAGTTATAGCACTTTTGTGTAGCATTGCTGTCCTATAATCAGTGTTGTTGTCCTAGAGGTTATATTTTTGGGCTAATTCTTAGTTTACTTGCTATAATTTTGCTTGTTAATTGATTTGGCATGGTGAACTAATGTATTTTCTATTTTCTAAGATTTTTGACTTGTTATTTCTTGTTGTTTAGCCTGGCTATTTAGGTAGACTAGTAGGATGGTATATATGTTGGTTTTTGGTGTTTTATAAGGTGAGGTGAAGATGAGAGAGTTATATAGAGGTAAATTAATGAAGATTCTGAGATTGTTGCCTTTATCAGCTGATGAGAGGGCTATGATGGATAGAGCTAGATCGGGTTACATGTGTGATCTAGGTATTGTGCAATGGGATAGGCATTTGATTACCACCTTGCATGAGAGTGGAATGTGGATACTTGAACTTTATATATTCCTGATAGAGAGATCACTATTATGCTAGAGGATGTATACCATATTTTGCATTTGCTGATTAGTGTGCAATGGGTGACATTATAGGATGGCATGGGTGTAGATGTCATTGATCATGCATCCAAATACTTTGTCAAGGTGCCTATAGGATTACATCATTGAGGTAGTGATAGTGATGCTCTATTATTATTGATTGTGTATTAAAGTGTTACATGCTTGTAGAAATGGTTAGCTATATTATTGGCTTCATTTGTTGCAATAGATTGTAGTGGAATGTCTATTGCTTCTAGGATGCACAGGGTGGTTCATAGCATTGAGATGTATGGTGATGTGTTTTTATGGGGTAGGATTATTATTTCCCACTTATATAGAGACTTATATATATTTACTTAGGAGAAATTCATTGGTAGTGTGGGTATAACCACTTTGTTACATTTCTAAGCATATGAACACATATCAGTTGTGTGACCTATTGGATTACTGAGGGTGAGCTAGGCATATCCATAGTCATTTGGTGAGTGATGGATGAGTGAGTTGGCTATCCAATCTTTTAGGGTTAGATATATTGGTGGCCCAAGATATCATATGGAGGCCATATAGATGATTCCTTAGATACCCTGAGGATGGAGAGCAACTACAGTATATGAGGGTCGGCTATTGGTTACATGATCAAAGGCCTAGAGTTTATGAACACTTTCAGTATTAGCATGTGACTAGGTAGTTTAGAGTTTGACATGATGTTCCTCCTATAGCATGGGTATGGTTGAGGAGGAACAGGGCCATCGAGTGTTAGGCTAGACTATGGGACTAGTACTAGAGGAGAGAGTGAGATTGAGAGTGAGGGCATGATGCCCATTCATGAGTGATTATATTTTTGTATGATATCTATTTGAAAGCATGGTTATATATATAAATGTTATTTTGATTTTGAACTCATGTATATTCATGTTATGGATTCTAGAATATGTTGGTATATTGATTACAAGTGGTTGATTTTAGAAATGGTTGATCTAGTATTGACTTTGAATTTGCATGTGCTTGGTAAATGGTACTTGGGATATGTGATTTGATTTTTTTGATATTTTTGGTAAGATGGCATTTAGGATGTGATTCAATTGTTCAGGATAGGTTTGGATGTGATGTTTGATTTACAATCATATGTAAGTAAATATTTTGTTGATTTTTTTTGTAATTTGTAAAATTATTTAGAGAAGTTGATTTCACATTGGTAGAAGTGTTTGGATAAGTTGATTTGGTTTGAATGAGAGAGTGTTTGGATAAGTTTGATTTGGTAGTATTTAGATTGGATAGTTTGGTTTTGGTTAGGGATGGTTATTTAGAATTAGTAATGTTAGTTGTTAATAGGGAAGAAAGTAAGATATAATTTTTTGCATATTACCTCTTTGAGAGTAGCTCAAAAATACAAAAGGTATCTAGACATTTGGATCCATCATTGTCATGTTAAGTGAAGCTATGAACTGATGTTGAAATGAATTTATGTTGTATCACACTATGTTATATCAATATCTAAACCCTATTGGCTGAGTGAACAAGTGTCCATATTACTCATGTTGTGTAGGAATGTGATTTGTAGTTGATACTATCTACTGTGAAGAAGGCTCTTCTGTCTATAATCGAATACCCTATGGCATCTATTGTGATGTCTCTGAATGTGCAATATGTTGAGATGGAGCTAAAACCTATGTTAAGGGATAATGTAATCTAAATATTAATGTGGTTTTACATGAGGTAGGACCCTACAAACTCAGTTGTAATAAATATCTCTCTAAAGTATTACTCTATAGTGTGGGTTCAACTAGTCTTAATCATAGTAGATTGCTTTGTAAGATAGGACCCTAAAAACTTGGTTGAAATGAATATTTTTGTGAAACAGTACTCTATTGCAGTGCTTATGACTCTTGTAGATATGTATATAGAAATACACTATGTATACCATGGACAACACTACTTTATGTGGGCTACTTGTGTTGTACTAGTTTCTAAACTTTATGAATAGTTGGTATAAGAGATCTCCTATGAGATTCTATTTTAAAACCTACATTGTGCTCAAAATGAGTGATCGATGATTTATACAAAGAAATTTCCTAGGATGGTTCAGTCATGGAGGAATGAGGTCTAGGGTTCCATAATGTAAGAGATATATATATCCCCTATGTGTATTCTATAATATCATCATCAACACATCTAGCAATGCAATCTCAAAGTCCAAAATATTTATCATCATTATGTCCATGGATATGATGATAATTATAAAAGGGATGATGTGGTTATCTAAGTAAGAGATGCAAATCTCGTCAGTGAATAGAAGGTAATGTGATTAACCTCCTATATAGTAGTGATGATAAAATAATAGATGGGATATCCCACTCTAAATCAAATTATAGTGGTTATTTGTTGTAGTTCTCTATATTGCTTACTGTAGGTGGTGTTCTAAAAACTTTCTCTTTATTCTTGACTGGTTTTTTATGGTTGTGGTCTCTTATCTTATTTAGGACATGTTGGATGTTGAGTAATAGGAGCTAGATCTAAAGGTGCTGCTATGAAGTCTAAAGTAATCTGAATCCCAATTTCTTTTCCAAATCTAGAACTATGTAACACAACTATCTAAAAAAAGGCTCTATCTGATATAGTAGATGTTTGAGAAGAGATTGATGGAGGCCCTTGATGAAGCTATGTTAAATATTTAGATCTGCTAGTTTGTATATCAATATTAACAAATGAGCCTTGAATCTTAAGATATACTCACTAACTGGCTCTAAATAATTCTGAGGTAGTGTGGTAAGATTCTCATATGTAACATGAGGGCCCATGTTGATAATTTAGTTTATGAGAAATGCCTCCTCTAAGTCATCATATGTGTGCAATGAACTGACTAGGAGTAGAAAAAAAAAACCAATTCTATGCTTGCCCCACTAGTGTCTACTAAAATAACTTGAGTAGAATAAAATGACTTGTATGAGGTGGAAAATCCTTCTGAAAGGCCTAAAGATGTGTGAATGGATCTCCAGTTCCATCAAAGTGACATAATGATGGTGTCTAGAAATTCTTAGGCAATGCATCTTTTATGAATGTCTTTAGAATAGGGTTAACATGTAGATAATTAGCATCCATCCAAGATTTATGAGCTCTTTTTTCCAAGGTAAGGAGATGTACTTGGTGTTGTAGTTCACCAACTACATGCATCAAAAAGATGATCCCCTAGGATGGTACATTAGCATCTTGAAGTGGTTCATTTAATCATTGAATTTGATTATTAATTTTAACCATGGCAATGCTACATTTAGCAAGTGGATCATAAATAGTGGGTGTGCTCCCTTGAACAATAGGAGTAATGGTAGCTTAGACATTACTAGAGGGATATAGGCTACCATTCTCTTTAGTGAGGAGTGAGAGTCGGTTTCTACTGTAGTGAGAGGTGGCTTGGGAGATTCATTGTTATCTTTATGATTTAGTGAATCACATTCTAATTTAGTAGAAGATGTGATTTTAACATTAACATATGCATTATCAGAAATAAAATCATTCATAAAAGTAGAAGTAACATTTTGACATGCATGAGATTTAAGAGGAGTGAGAGAAGGGTTAGAAACATGAGATACATTTTCTTCTTCAGTATATACATAGTAGTCATAATTATTCCATGCATTGTCACAATATAAATTTTATTCAATTATAATAGTAGAATTTGAAGTATTATTGTTTTTGTATTCACTTTCATTCTCATGTTCACTATCATATTCATTATCACTTCCATCAATGCTAGGGAGAGGTGTAAGAGAAAGAATTAATTTCTTTCTAATATGCAAGAAGTTATCATTGGCATTTGGAATATCATGTGTATCTATGCTATGCATGGATGGACTATATGCATTTTCTTCATATTCAACATGAGAAAGAAGAGTAAAAGAGTTATCATTTGAACATTCTTTTGAGAGAGTAGAGTTAGGAATACATAATGCATCATTTGAACTATGCTTTGGTAATTTTATTTGATTTCATTTATATTGTTGTATTTTGAACATAGTAGTAACAAAAGGGAGAGAGAAACTAGGTTCACATGGAAGCAAATCATCACCAATAAGAGGTTCACTTTGAATTGCATGACTAATTTGTGTATTTGGTGCATTGTGCCTAGGAGAATGAAGTGAGAAGTATCTTTCCCATTTATCAAACTCATTTTAATTAGAAGAAGGAATAAAAGAGATGGGCTTAAGAGAAAAATATTCATCTATTAGTGATTCACCCTCATCATTACATACATCATCATATCCTTAATTACAATAATAGTCATTATCTTAACTATAAATTAAATCATTTTCTATAGTTTTAGCTAATGTGCAAATTTATAAATTTGTCTAATCATTGTCATAATTGTAAAAAAAATCTAGAAATTGATTTATGGGATGAGAAGGAGAAATTTCCTTTGTGGCCATTTTATCACCAAAGAGAATTTTACAAATTACTATGAAGTAAATAAATGCACAAAGAACTACTAACATTGAATTTTGAAAATTACTTTTGATAACCCAAACAATTTGCATTAAATTCAAATTATTTTTCTAAAAACTGTGAGATAGGAAAACTTGAGGTTGGAGGACCTTGTTTAGAAATCTAGGGTTTTAAGCTAGGGTCTTAGAATTTTTGAAAATTATGCAATAATTTTAAATTCTAAAAATTATTTTAAATAGGATAAATGCACAAACATTTATAAAAAATTAAAATTTTGAAATTTATTTTTTATTTTTTGCAAGAAACTACTAATTTTGAAATAATTTTTGGTAAGGTAATTAATTTGTAAAAATTCCATAATAGTTTTCTAAAATTGGCAAGGAGAGAAGGCTTGGTGTTTGATGACCTAGTTCTGAAATCTAGGGTTTTAGAATTATTAAAATTTATCCAATAATTTTAAATTCTAAAATTATTTTTGAATAGGATAAATGTACCAAAAATTATACAAAAATTAGAATTTTAAATTTTAAATTTTTGCACAATATATAAAGGAAAAACCTTAAGTGTAGCTAGGGTTTTAGGTTTGTTCGAAGTAAGTCAGGTTCACCAATTTTTTTATTCTTTTAATCAATTAGGTGTTTAATTTCTAAGTAATAAAGCTCTAGACTATGGGGAAAATTTTGATTTTATGTATTAAAATACAGGTTTATTCCAATTTAATCAACTTAATTTACTTAGGAAGGAGAAGACAAAGAAAGATTAACTTAGTTGGTTTTATGCTAAAACAAAATATTCATAGTCTAAAATTTGAGGAACAAGTCTGGAATAGCGTCTAAATTCTAGCTCTAGTCTTTGTTTAGTGATTAGATAGGAGCATCACAAACAAGACACCTTGATATCTAGTTCTATATTCCTTACCTAGCACTTTTGTCTTGAGGCTAAAAGCTTTTTAGGTTTTATTCATCTACTTGATATGACCTTGCATACCAAATTTTAGGCCTTAAAAGTCATTGAATCTGATTTTAGATCTCTTTCAATTTTTAGTACCTGTATTAGTCTACACACATGGAAACAACAAATAAAATCAAAGCAAAAATAGGTAAAATTTGGGTTGTGGGAAGAATGATCACTTAATCAAGAACCCCTGTTATTTATATTGATACCTAATCAACCTTCAAGTTAGGATCTTAGATCCGATGTAGTTCTCCCTTAGGGAACGTGCATAATCAATATGGACAATTGATGAAAGAATGATTTTTTCCTAGGCCCTTGATCAAGCATGCAAATCTATGTGTGATGTATAAAAGTTGGGCTATACTATTGACTAATTTGATTATATCTAATGTGTCAAAATAGTAAGTGTTAGATATAAAATGCCTTGTGTAGTCCTTTATATAGCAAACTCATTATTTTGAATTTGGGATCTTTATTTGCAATTGACTGACATTGGAAAACTTAGGAATGAAAGAAAGAAAAGGTGTAAGACTCATCCTATGGAAGAAACTGACCATTGGGACCAAAATTGCACTAGGACAATAACACTAGAAATTGAACACCCTGGGTTTCAGCATTATAGTTCTATTTGAGCACTATTATCTAGGGGGTATGGGACCTAGGGGATGGGTTTGGACCTAAAAGAGGTGCTTGGGTCTAAAAGGGTTAAGTCCAGAAAGCTACGGATGACTAAAAATAAGCAAAGAGATGTCTAAGGAATGTAATAAGACCAAGATAAGTCAGACAAAGGGACATGACTAAATGTGAATAAAAGCTCATATTCTTTAGTAGGAGTCTCCTATGAAAGGATTGTGAAAGGACATGGTATGTGTGTTTTCTTAACCAATTTAGGGTGTATACACAGCCACATTGTCTAAGTTTTAAAGTGTTCACAACTAACTCCTTATGATATGTTGACGTGTAGCACATACATCTAAATTTAAATAGTGTGAAGAGAGCATCTCCATCATATATATGACACCATCATGGGGTTTTTAGTTTATTGGATGATAGTTTGATGATAGGTGATGGACGTAAAATTTAAACTTATGTTGAGAGGGTCCGTAACCTTGGAATAGAATAATCAAATAATCGTGTGAGTCCAAAATCATGATATTATGATAAATGCCAAAATCATGACTTACATATATTGAATATCAATGATGAGAATACTTTGAAATATATGTAAATTATCAATAGAAGAATTAATAATTTGATAGGTTAATTAAGACCTTAGATATCACAACGAAATAATTCAAAGCCCATTGATAAAAGACCATGGGATCATGCCACATGGTATGATCACGGGCAATAAATAGTCATGGTTAAAGTTGAATTCACAATGGGAAAGTGATTTAAGAATTTATGCATGGCCATAGTTTTGGTGTTAATGTGCCAATTAATGCATGTCAGGGTTCTTTAGAATTTCATGAAATCAAACTCCCATTTAGTGGTCACCATGCAGTAATTAATGCAACCATGCAATCATTCTAACATAAAAATGGAAGGCCCTAGAATACCATAAAATTATGAAAATATAAGAAAGATATTTCATACAAGCATTGAAGGGAATGTTTTCAAACAATATATAAAATATAGTGTAGAGATCAAAAATGTGTGATAGTCCATAGATCGATTGGGATTGATTGGCATCTTTTTGAGATCTAAATATCAAAATCAACATTGACGAGAGGCCAGATAACAGGAAGAGGGGTAAATAACAAGGAAGGAGAGTTGGCATTTAAGAACATAGAAGACCGAGGAGGGAAGATCGATATTTAGTTCAGAAGATAAAATAGCCATAAATATATAAAAAACAGAGAGGTCTTAAAGGAAGGCTACATAGTCTAAAATAAAACAAAGAGTGAATGTAAAACCCAATAGCGGCTTAGAGTTAGAAAATAGAGAGATATAATGGGCAGAGAAAATCACTGTTAATGTAGATGTCGTTAAGGATTTATTTCATTAGATAATAGAAGAGGACAAGATGAAGAACATCACTTCGTTGTGAATTCTTAATGTAAATAGAATCATAAGGACTTTCATATATAGAGAGAGAGAGTGTGTGTGCGCGCTTACATTAAGTGGCTACTACTTTACTATGTACAAGACTCAAATATATATACCTAAACACATAATATCATCGATCCACAGGCTTGAGATATTTCATACAACTCATAAGGAATTATACACTACAATTGAGGAAACGGAATGGCTATTTCATTCTTCTCCATGTTTCTTCCGAAATAATGTATATTTGCCGATCGTTTGAGCTATTTGCGTAAGGCCTCCAAACCCATGTGATCACATTATTTCTATACAACTGCATAACCTACATTTTTCATATACGATAGACAGTGTGGTAATCATCAAAAGACTCCAAAATTTGTTAACCGCATTGTAAAGTCCCATGGGTCTACTGAGCGCTGATATTCCACAGAGTTCCACAAGGTATTATGCATCGTATCAGAAGAAGAGAATTGTCGGTCCTTCATGTTTCGTACAACCGCTTAAGTCACACCTCATATCAGAACCAAAATTATAATAAACCAAGGCTAAATAAAGATATCAACTCAAGTCCACTAATACACAACATACTATGATACAAGATTATAACTAAGATTTAGTTCATAACTTATCAATCAGCTGTACTTATTAACAGTGAGAAACTGCTACGAAAAGTCCGATTTAATGTGAGCAATAACTTATTGAAATAATACTTCCTCTGGTCAAATTACAACAAATTTTAATCGTATTCTTCTCTTGGTGGATTGGCTATTTGAACCTTTTCAATAATTGAACGGAAATATGTTGGAATCTAGTTGAAAGAAAAACCCACAATCGTTTAGAGAGTCCTTGCAATGACTGACTACCTAAACCACTTTTGGATATTCTCATTTAATTAAGTAATGGAATCCATCACGTTTTCTAACTTAGAATTCGTTACGGTGACATTTTTTCCTTTGTTCATACTTATTTCTTAACAGGTTTCTTGGTTGACTGTCATTTTCTCTGTAGACTCCCATTAATTTTCTAAGTTTTCTCTTATGCGATCTCTTTACGGCCACTTCCATTATTTTTAATGTTTACAATCTAACTATTGGGATGGCTATGTTTCCTTCCATATTCCACATTAGATTTAATTCCTCAACGGCCATTTTCCTCATGGAATTATTGATTTACGCGATAGTATTTATTTGTAGGGTATATTTCCATTCTGGATCCCATTTATCTTATAGTTAACTTATTGGTGATCTCTGTGTCAATTCATATTCATTGCATTTGTTTATTTTTTTCTATAAATATGATTTATCCAATGTGACATCAACTACGTGGCTTGTAGTTCACCCAACGAGAATCTATACTTAACATTAAATGAATATCTTTCCCTTATTCAATTCCATTAATTGGTTGTAAAATGATTATTCACCGTGTGGCTTGTACATGCCTCCTTGATAGCGAAAATATAATATATAGTCATATTTATTCTTTGCCGATAATAAACCTTTCATTTCCATGTACAGGTGGATCATGCTCCATATTAACATGATATCCACTTTATCCACTTTATTTCATGCCAATATGACATAGAATTCTATCTCTGTGGTTAACTAACTACTCATCGTTTATTAATTTAAAAATTTTAAAAAAATAAATAAATAACTACTCATAAAGCAACTTCCTTTCCAATTCATTGTTAAGATCTATGCTAATTATAAATGTTCTTTGTTATAACTCTCATCTATGCCACATCAACATAGATGAAAATTTCATGGACTCCATACAAACCATTATAAACTCATTTCATCCTCGATATGTAAATGAGATTGGGATCCATTTAAAATCCTTTCTTTCTTACACATACACCAACATTATAATACGATAATATTTATTTGAAAGCCTCAATCTATTAAATTATTTTAATGTATGAGCCATTTGAATAGATCATAAAATGCTACAAAGATGGATTACAATAAATTAAAAATAAACATAAAATGGTAAGAACCATAAGCTTAATTAATTTTAATCATAAATATATGAGAAAATTTATGAGAAAAGGTGAAACTTTAACAAACTACAAATTAGTAACATACTAAGCAATCTAACACATCCTATAGAGCATAGTGTTATATTTATTTATTTAGAGAACCAATCTTTCACCCTCTCTTTTTTTTTTTTGTCATTATTTAAAAAAAGGATTAAATTCATATATGAATTTAATCAGGGTGTAATTTAACTAAAACTAAAATAATGTATACAAATTTTTTTATTGTTTTCCATCCAATTTACAAGAGTACATATGTAATAAGCCATTCAACCACCAAATACATTAGTAAATAATATTGAATATTATATTCATTTGATTCTTTTGTTCCTTTATGTGTTTATATATCTTGAATGCATCATAATTCACATGTTTGTTTGTTAGAGTGATCAATTCTAACAAAAACTTAGAATATATATCAAGACTAAACAACATATCCTCTATGGGTTTTCTACATCGAGTTGCTAGATGCTAAATGCCTATTGCTCTCCAATGTTTAATAAAAGTAGGGCATCTACTACTCAAAACATTATTGTTTTATTTTTTTAGGTAACATCCTCTTTCATCAACCTTCATTAAGTATTCCCTATTAGGTTTGAATTTTATCTTTTAAATTGCGGTTAGTTTCAATAAGTAAAAAATAGCATTAAGATCAAAATTTACCTTTTCTTTACCTTTCAAATTTTGTTTTCCTTACCTTGTAGATTTCCCTTCCAATAAGTAAGGAAATTTGTATTTATGTCCATCTTTCATCATGGTATGGTACCACATTTTCCTCTTATTTTGGATTTCTTGATCAGATTGTGAAGAGTGAGAAGCACTCTCTTCAAGACTAGAGTTACCCTAGAAATTGATTACTCTAATTTTTATTTCATTGAACCTTGTTAAATTTTAGAACCATAACATGTTCCAGTTTCATGATAAATAAGTAACATATAATAATATAATTATATTGAACATTATCATAAAATAATGTTAATGTATTTCTACAAAATCATAGTTACTTATCATGATCATGTATGTGGAGACATATGGTAATTTGTATGTATTCCTCTTATCATAAAAACCAACATACATGTATAATTTTACCATTATAGAAGAATTTGATATAAAAACACTAAAAAATAATTACATTGGGTGTTTTACTATACCATGCTTCTTCTAGTGTTACATTTCATAAGGCTTATGTGGGGCATTGGTTGAAATTGTATTTGCAGTGTATGCCCATTACTAATACGGTACATTCTGCCATCCACCATACTTCATTCCATCTCCATGACTATCATGTTTTTCCTTGTCTTAATTCTATATATTATGTAGAATATGTCATATGTATACCCTGTGTATTGAATTATTCCTTGAATTTATTAGAAAAAAACATCCCCATTAATTGATCTAATAATTTTTCAATGTTTCAATGCCTATTTATCTACAATAGATTTTAGATGAGATAAGTTATGGAAAAATTATATCTATATATCTAAAAAAACATGCATTTTCTTATAAACTCATAAAAATTTGATAAGTAATAAAAATCTCTAGATATTGAAGGTGTTTGCATTGGACCATGCAAACCCACATGTGCTAAATCAAATGCTCCTTCAACTTTTATTTGTTTACCATGGTCGAATGAATGTATAAATTACCTATCCATATAACATCATGAACATATACTTTAAATCTATTTAATAAATTAAATTCCATTTACCATCTTAGTATTATATAATTTATCTAGATATTGATACCGTTTCATAGTTCACTAGTGATTTCAATCAATGCTAGTGCATTATTATTTTTAATTGGTAAAAAGGTGTTTTATAAGGGAACCTACCCAAAAACAAAGGATTTAAAGATAAAATGTTTAAATCTAAAAATATACACCTCTCCAGTGGTGAAAAAAAATAAGGTGTGAATAGGAAACAACCCAAAAATAAACCAATTACAAAATAAAAACAAGAAATAACTAAGTCCCTCTTGGGTCATTTTATTTTTGGGATTTGAGGTACTTATGTAGTGGTTCCAACTAATGATTTTCTCTATCTATCCTTTCCTTTACAATAATAGTCTAATCTCCTCCCTCCCTTAAATCTAGATAGATGGGAATGGACACTCTAAATGAATTGATATGTTGAGAGTCTTCAAAACATACTTGAGCCACAAATCCTTCACTTGAATCACCGGTACCACTATTAAAATTTAATGCATAGTCTAACCTTTGGCACAGATATTCCTATCAAAACTTTCTTATCCTTAATGTTTTCCAAATATTCCATGCATTTTTCATAATCCTTTTGCAATGGAATCAGTTCTTCCAGTGGCATTTTAAGAACTTCACTTTTAGTATCACTAGTATTTACTAATACAAACAACAAATAATTTTTGAATGAAGATTAGTAACCAAGTATTTATTTCTTTTTAACTATAGACAAATGCTAGTGTATTTCAATTATGGAAAAAGATTATTGTTGATATTAGTTATAAATCAAGAATTATTAGAAGTGTAAGTAACTAAATTTTTTAATGTAATAAAAATATCACCTTGTAATTTTTCATAATGAACCCAACCATCACCTAAGGAAAAAAATTCATTATATTTATCATCTTCCCCAAAAATCACATACTAGTCTCTATGACACCTATAATGTTATGATGCACTTGAGTTAAAGTACAACATTATTGACTTGACCAACTAGTTTTGTATTGATACAAACTCAAATTCCCTTAATGATATTTATTCATCTTCTTCATAAATGTTCTAATACTATGACATCTTTATATAGTATTTTAAAAATCAAATTATCTCTCATGATAATATTTCTTGAAATGCCTTAGTTTTTTAAAATAGTGGCATTTCCAATGTGACTTGTTCTTACCACATTTGATGGTCTTATCATTACATGAACCAATACCACTGTATATTTTTTACCTCTAATTGTGGAACATATGTGGCTTCTATGACTTATATTTTTGTTTATTCAGTATTAATCATTCTCCAACTAAGTATGTAAGGAAAACCTTACATATATTATATATTTATATTAACATTCAAACAAATGAAATAAAAAAAACATAAAAATGGTTTTCCCCTAAAATTCATGATTTCCATTAACCATAGATTTAAATTTAATAAAACTTGTTAGTGCCCAAAATTGCAGTGAAGTAATTTAGCACTTGATAAGAGTAGATGCCTAGTTTGCTTAGCCCACTTCCTATTTTCAAGTGTTCATCAGAGGTCAAGTGTCCTATTAATTTGGTCTTTACTAGATTTTAGTCTATTGAAAGCGGAGTTGAATCCATGTCTAAGAACCTTAAGACCCTTGTTTTAATTGCCTTATCTTAAGTCTATTGATTTAAATTCAAAATTGGTGGGATAAATTTAAGAATAAATGATTTTAATATGCCATAGAATTATTTTAAATTTTATACTAAGGTTTGGTCATGCTTATTTACATGACCAAACCTTAGTCTAAAATTCATTTTTGGTCCCTTTTTATTTCCCGTGACCCTTCATCCTATTTATCTATTAGTGTGGTCTAAATAATGCTTGGTCCCTTTATTGTAAATTGAGATCAAAGTCCTATCCTAAATCCTATGTCATATTTATTTATGCACCCAAGAACCTTACAATAAGTCTTTGTATTATGTTCTTTATTTCCCAAACTTTGACATAATCATTTTCATTATAATTTTGAGCCAATCACAACTAAACCTGTAGATCATAATCTAATGATGTGTGTTCACTTGGATAGAGATGATGAATAGTGCATTAGTAATATTGAAATGTCAAAAGTTCTAAGAGCCCCATGAGAGTGACAAGTGTTATCATCTTGATGGGCTTCTTGATTATCTAATGGTAAGAGAGGGTTAATAAGTCAAAGAACCTCTCGAGGAATGAGAAGAGGATAAGTGTCAAACTCTTGGTGACTGACCAAGCAAGTCAATGGTTCATGGTCGATCATACATCTAGCAAATTGATGGTGTGAATGAGAGATGAATTTTTAAATGGTTGAGGTTGAACATGGTAATGTGTCACAACCATGATCAGCTAAATATAGATCAAAGGTTAGCATTTGATCTATACAAATAAGATCAATGACATAAGATAAGAGTGGATTTTCCAATAAAGCTCAAAGAAAATGTAGAAGTGACAATTGTCAAATTCATGGTGTATAATTAAATCTCGGGCATGTTTTCATCAATTGATGGTATGTGGAAGAGTATATAGATTTTGATTAATGGTGAGCAATGGGTCAATATTTCAATGAAGCCCCAGGATAAATTAGGTGGTGACAAGTATGACCACCATGGGAACTCGATAAAAAGATCCAATGGAGTGATTCAATCTATGTAATCAAGATCTGATGGTATAAAATTAAAGTTAAATTTTCAAATAAGTTAGGCCAAATGAAAAGCTACCTTGTGGAAAAAGGGTACTAGTCCAGCAAATACTAACTATGCAGAGTGTAGGAAGCCCATGAAGTGACCAAATGACATGATCTCATATTTCAAGTGTAAACATCAATGGTACGTATTTGACTAGATGGATTTAGATTGACTGTCTATGATAAGGGTTAAGTTTAAGGACTCTAAAAATGGTATCAATGGTATGTTTTTGATAGATCTCTAAGATGGCATGAGAATGTGACATTTTTTGAGATTGAGCCAGCTAAGACGCTTAGTCACTTTTGAGCCCCACAAGTGCCCTATCGGATCTGATGTGGAGTGCCATGTAAAATTTAACCTGGGAGCTAAACTTGATGGTTCCTTCATGGATGAGTAATAGTTCATAGCATAGAAGACAATCTATGGGCCATTCCAGAGCATGTTTTTAATGATGGTCATGGATCATTTTATTCCTCTACCACAATTTGAGAATTATAGTTCAACCATCATTATAAGAGAAGGTTGTTCCATGGTGTGTATAAGAGAAAGGGTAACTATCTAGAAGGTTCCAACTGTGTAATCAAATGGTCAAGAACATCGTCAAATAGTTGCAGATGAGGACAAAGCTTTTTCAACCTCTACCATAAAAAATTCACTTTTAAGATGATGTAAAAAGGCATCTCTAATCATAAAATCAAAGGGGTTTGTTATAATATTCATCATTTATTGTATAATTAATTAGAATAATGACTTTTCTTGCAAGTGGATGAAGATTTAAGGCATGGCAAGGAATATTTTCCAACTGGGAGCATCTTGGCAAAATTTAGATGGTTGATTTACAATTTTTCAAATTACAACCTAGAGTATCAGATTTGAGAAGGGTAAAAAATATATAAATGGAAGGCTTTTCTTCTATTTAGGGGTTGATGTTGTTGATGGTTGTTCATTTTCTCTAAGTCTATGTTCTATAAAAAAAATGGGATCAACTATTGTGTGTAGATCTTGTCTCCCCTGCTAAGGTGGTTGCAAGTGTATAGTCATTAGCAATATTTGAGACCATGTTTATCTCTCCCTTGTCAAAACAATAAACTCACCATATTTGTCCCCATGATATCATTCTAAAAAATTGATGTATGTAATATTTTATTTCAAAGTTAATGGAAACTATTTATGGTTCTTACTATTTCCTTTTCATGAAGTGAAGCAATGTGTTCTGAAAATAGTGTTGAGTAGATATTTAGCTCCATACTTATTACTAGTTTTCATTTTAAGCATAGATCTGAATTATAAAACTTTTTATGCATTATTTTAGAATATGTTGTTAAATAACTTGTTAGGGCACCCTAGGTTTATGGATTCAATGGGAAAGTGTATGTGAGATTGTAGTTTCAATATATGTTTCTAGGGTTTTAGAATCATCTGAGTATTTTCATTTTAATGGTACCAATGACTGGAAATTAAACCTAGTAGTTCCCACTATCTTGTATTTGACTTTTTATGTATCTCTATAAAGAATAATGTCATGAATATTTCAAGATACACTGTTGTTTGAAAATGACCAACACATCACACCTATCTTGTAATTATCTAATTGTCCTACTGTATCCTACCCTATAAATAATACACATTTTGCATACCATAAGTGTTATTTTTCTTTAGATGAATAAAATCTTACATACCTAACATGTGTTTAAATTTTGTGTTTTAAAGACTAGTATTACAATATTTGATATAGCCCCTTATTAAAAATTATTTAGAATGAAGGTTAAAATCACTTTCATATCTATCTTTACTAGCTTGTGTTTGGTCTAGAGTATTTTCTCATTCTATGTGATAACCCTTCCTAGGTGGAGTGAGAAATTTTGTTTGTGATCTAGTTATATTTGTGTTCCCTTGTGTGAATAATCCCCATGGATAATGAATTATATAATATCTCCATGTTAGCAAGCTATGCCATAGGTTCTCTCACCTTAGTTCAGGTAGAATTAGAAGTAGTAAAGAACTGACAATACCCTTTGCCAGTGCCTCTTAGACATTTTATCTATTTGGTCTATTTTAGATGTCAAACCCTTCCCCAGATATAATGACATACTAGCAGGTTTTTCATCTTTGTTTGCCATTTTCTTCAAGTGTGTAAGGTTGAGCGATAGAGGTGTACAATTGGGAACCAAAACCTTGTTGTAATCATTCCCAAGTATTAAATTGTAGTCCTTTCTACCCATTTTTCTAGGGAATCTTGCAAAAATCTATAAGTATTTCATGTTGTGAAGTTCTCTACTAGTATTTGCTATATTTAGACTATCTTTCTCATCGTCTCTACATTACTCCACTATGGGACATGCCAAGAATTAAAATATTTGAGAATTTAACTTTTTCTGAGTTTATTAAAAAGAGATATTAAACTTACATGTTGGAAGGTGATTTTTCCCATTTGAACATTATTATAAAAATTTTAGTGCCTTTGCCTTTTATCCCATCATTAAATTCATAAAGTATGTTTTTAGCATGTATCACAATTAGTATGTTAATTGTTATATTCTAGAATTTTGGTTCTAGTGGCGAGTCCAAATTTACTATGTGGTTTCAAGGAATATTAGTGCCTATTTCATTTCAACTTTGAGTGTTCTTTCTTGTTTGCAAAGCTAGAAGGATTAAGATCATCTTTCAAAAGTGACTCATCTAGGCAACTTTTCTCACCCTTAAGAATTCATCAAAGAAGAGGGAGACAATTTTGGAGGCCTATTAAAGGTCAAATTTTGGCTTCTAAATAGTGCACAGATGTCCAAGATTTTGAAAATCTTGAAATTTTTTTGAACTCCCCATTATTGAGGACTTTCACAACTCTTTTAGTTACTTTGAAACTTACAATCCTAATTATTATCCAACTCCTTCTCAACTATCTTAATCCTCTCCTAAGTTTGATCCACCAAGCCCCTCCCCTCATTCACCCCCTCACATCCCTTTGTCAATTATTCTTAAACCTCTAATTGAACTAATCATGAGGTATAGGAACCTAGATGAGGATGAATATTCTGCATTTTGCATTCCTAGATTCAAGCCTACCAATTTTGATAACATTAAAGGTTATCCTAATGAAGTCCCAAATGAAGTAAGGAATTACCTTCCAAAATTATAAGATAATAATGTAGTGAGTGGTGATAAAAAAACTATGGGATTTTCACAATCTCATTTAATATTATGAGGTTGAGCATGAGGATGTGTACATTATGTTTTTTGTGCATATGGTAGAAGAAGATGATTATGAGTGGTTCAATTAACTTCCTTGTGGATGCATTGATTCTTGCGAAGAGATGAGGAATGTTTCTAGAATTCAGTATGGTGATGGAGTTGATCCACTGTTCCTTTTGGCTAAGTTTAAAAATATCAATAATAACCCAAATGAGTGCATATAAGACATCAACAAATGGTTTAAAAAAGCTATGATATAGCTTCTCGAGAATATAAGGCCTAGTGATACAATGTTTTTGATAAAACATTGTGATATCTTTGATAAGAAGGATATGTATTACATGCAAGACAAAGCACCCATGAACATATGGTTAGCATTCAATATGGAAATCCAAATTGAAAACAACATAAAGACTATGGGAAAGCCCATGAATAGGTGGGTTGATGTGAGGTTTGTTAATCCTAAAAAAACACAGTCCACAAAGATAGCTAGTCTTGAAGAAATGGATAAGACATTCACCTCCATTATCAATGAGATGTCCTATAAGCTTGCTAGGGCTGAGAGGAGGGTACCTTGTGTGTTTACCAGTTAACAGAGGGATCCAAATCTAAATCAATCACAAAGGGTACCTACTTTCCATAAGTGAGACAATGATAGAGGGAAGAGGACTACACATGATGAAAGAATAGATATAATCAAAATAGAGGGGTTATGAAAGAAGTGCCCAATTTGTTAAATGCTAAAGTGGATACACTAGGTTGTGACATTGATTTTGATTGGTGTGATAAGTGCTTCCTTTCACATCCTCCATGTGATACAACTAGATTGATTGATGAAGATGCATATGAACCTAAAACTGCATCATCTAGGGATGTGATTATGATGTTCATTTATCAAAGTCCTAGAATCAAGATATCTACCTTCATAGAATTGATAAGTTTTATTGTTGTTGATTAGTTTTGGAGTGTGATAAAAAAAATTATGTGTCCCAACTTAGTAATTTACCTATGAGGTTAATATGGCATAGGAATATGAATTACCTATTCATGATTTTTAATTTTTAAGATCAATGATGATTAAAAATATGATGGGGGAATTCCATCAGTTGAGGATACATCACTGCTAATTAATACAAGAATTTTCCAAGAGAAATAATATTACTTGAAAATCAAGTATCAATGTGTTTCTCCTCAAGGAACTACCCCTAAAATTCTAATTATATATAATACAAGTAAGGAATTGAATAATACTATATTATTTCCTAATACTCCCAAACTAGTACCTAGTTTCCAAGTTGCTAAGCCTATAGGTATTCCCACTAAATATAAAGTACCTTTGTTGTCTAGTATTCCTAAGGGTGTGAGTGATGTTAAACAAAATACCCCTTTGAAGGTTTTTACTAACCATGCAAATCTACTCTAGCCTACTCCACTTCAGACCTTAAGTGATTACATTCAAGTTAAAGGTATTGTTAGCCTTATACCAAATACTCCTCTTCCTCAATATAGTATATGTTATATGGCCCAAGTTTTGAGTGAACTAAAAATCACCATTCCACTTGTCAAATTATTAAGAATACTTGAGTATAAGAAGAAGGCATTTGAATACTTGGAATTTAGTGAGAAGTTAGCTACAAATGAAATTGATTTACCTCAAACATCCTTTGAAAGTAATGAAGAATATGAAGATGTTGTTGAACTCGCTTCGAAGGTCTATTTTGGGACTACATTAGTAGAGAGTCATCTAAATGTGGATCCATTTTATACAACCCTATTGATCAGTGGTCTTATTGTCCACAATTGCATGTTTGATTATCGTGTTTCTTGTAATGTAATGCCCTTGGGTATCTTAAATGAGCTCAGAGTTAAGATTACACCATCATTTGGTAAGTGTTATACCATGGACTCATGATAAATTCCATTTTTTAGACAAGTCAAAGGTTCAGTACTATAGTTGGTAGTGCATCAAAGTAAGTATTTGAATATGGATGTGGTAGTTATGGACTACCCAACTAAGTGTGGAATGTTTTTGTCATGTAAATGGGTTGTTAGCATGGGTGGAAGTGTACAAATGGACATTTTATATGCCACCATCCCATTGGAGGGTAAGATGGTCAAACATTATAGAGAGCCAAAGATGTTACATGTAATTGAAAATCCAAAACATGCTAAAAATGAAATATTATACATAGATGTTGGGCTTCAGAAATTTTTTAAGAATGTTGACACTAATTAATAGCCTAATGCTCTTGATATTGAACCTAGTAGTGAAGGTAAATTTTGGAAGATGTGTTTTGATGGGGCTTGCTAAAAATCTTATAAATAGAGAAGAGGTTGTATTCTATGCCCCCAATGATTAGTGTTTAAAGTTTTCTTTTCAGCTATCCTTTGAGTTCACTAGTAATAATGTTGAATATGAGGCACTCTTTCTTGGTTTATAAATTTCTCAAAAACATGGATTTAAAACCTTGATTTTAAAGGGTGATTTTGAGCTAGTGGTAAAGTAAGTCTGTAATGCTTACACCACTAAAAAAAATGTTGAAATAATATCAGAATGCTATGTTGGATTTACTTAAATTTTTTGATGCATTCAATCTTTGTTATCATGATATAATTTTTAATAAATAAGTTGATAGACTTTCATGGTTATGCATTTAATTTGACATTACAAACTTAAGCCCTCATTGTTAATATCAAGTAGAGGTGTTTGTTAGGCCTTCAATACTAGACAATGTTAATCACTAGTAGGTGTTTGATGATGATGATGAAAAAATTAAGAGGTTTATAAATTATGAAGTTGAGATCCATGATAAACTCATAGACTTAGAATCTATGGTTCAGGTTTGTGATGGAAATGAAATCTTATTTAGAAAGGACATTACTGAGTTGAAAATAAACATGCTCCCTAGAGGATTGGTAAGTTTAGAAGCATATTTTGATGGAACAAATATAATAAATACTCAAGACTCATTTATTTCTAAGGACATGACTAAGTGCAATTTGTGTTCCAATGAAAATCCAAGGAAGGTTTGGTTGGGTACTCACCTAGGTATAGTTGAGAAATAAGTTTACATGCAACTACTAAAAAAGTACCAAGATTGTTTAGCATAGTATTATTCTTAGTTGAAATCATATAGGGAATACTTTTTCTAACATGTCATCCCATTGCAACCTGATAGCAAGACTTCTAGGTAGAAATAGAGACCTATTAACCCCATCTTGGCCCCTAAGATTTAGGATGAGTTAAAGAAGCTAAGGAATGGTGGTATCATTCAACCCATCAGGTATTCATCATGGGTTGTAAATTTATTCCATGTGATAGATAAAAATGGTGACATTTTCATGTGTGCGAATTTCTAAAATTTGAATAAGGCTTCTTTTAAAGATAAATATCCCCTACCCAATATGGATAACCTATTGAAAAGTGCCATAGGATTAGAAATGTTGTCCACTTTAGATGAATTCTCAGGATATAACCTGGTTATGATGAAGGAATCCAAGAGACCTAAGGCCACATTTAGAATGCCTTAGGGCATGTATGTATATATAAATATTCCTTTTGGGTTAATGAATGTTGGTGTAATGTTTCAGTGAGCTATGGGTGTTGCTTTTATGGGGATGATTAACAAGTTTATAATTATGTATTAGGATGATGTTACTATGTACTCCAAAACTAGAAAAGAACATTTGGAACATCTAGAGAAAGTGTTGATAGGATGTAGGGAGTTTGGCATTTTTCTCAATCCAAAGAAGTGCCACTTTAGAGTACAAAAGACCAAGTTGTTGGGACATATAATGTCCAAGGATGGTATCATGATAGACCTCAAGAGGGTGTAATTCCTTGATAAAGTCCCAATCCCACATTTCAAGAAGGGAATCCAATCATTATTTGGATAAATTAACTTTGTAAGGAGGTTCATGTCCAATTTTGTAGAGATCACTCTACCTATTACTTCCATACTAAAGAAGGACCAGACCATTAAGTGAGAGGAGAAGGCCATGCAAGAATTCAATGACATTAAAGGATATTTAATTTCTACCCCTATTGTGGCCAACCTTGATTACACCTAGTCATTTTAGATATTCTCTTTTGCATCATATAACACTATTATTGTTATCCTGTTACAAAAGAATGAAGGTGGTCATAATCAACTAATAGCTTTCTTTAGAAAAGCTATACAAGGTGCTTAAATAAATCACACCATCATGGAAATACAAATATTCACTCTCTTAAAGGATGCTAAGATGTTCAAGCTTTATATTATGAGTTCAAATATTCTTGGTTATGTCCCACATGCCATAGTGAAGGACATGTTAACATATATTGAAGTCTCCATCAAGAGATGTAGGTGGTTTGTCAAGTTATAAGAGTATTACATGGATATTTAGACCACTGAGTTATTGTGAGGGATGGGTCTATCCAAGCTTATGGTTGAGACTAATTTTCAACATGTTGTGGTGAATACCATTATGTTCAATAGTGATGATTCCTTGAGTCAATTCAACATGTCTTTATGGTATAAGGATATTGTTTACTACTTGAAAATTATGAATTTTACCCATAACATGGACAAGAATAAAAAAATAAATCTTAAGCTTATTTCCCAAAATTACCTCTTGAATCAAATGTACTTGCATGGAAGAATATGGATGGGGATCTCCTAAGATGCATGCTAGAAGAACAAATTGTTGGCCTGATTGAAGAATTTCATAGTGGAATATGTGGTGGCCATTTTGCACCTAAAGTCATAGCTCATAAAATTTTGAGATCTAGTTATGGGTGGTCATCACTATTCAAAGGATGTTGCTTAGAAAGTTAGAAAGTGTGAGAAGTGTCAGCACTTTTTTGAGAGGATAAAAGCTTTTGGTTATCTTCCCTTATAACCTATGATGATTACTAGCCCATTTAGACAATGGGAAATGGAATTCCTTAGAGAAATTATTTATTCATCATGTGTTGTACATGGATGTCTACTAGTTGTAACTAACTACTTCACAAAATGGGTTAAGGTGTTCCCTACAAAGAAGGCTACACACCAAGTAGTTATGGATTTTTGTTAAATTATAATTATTATAGATTTGGTGTGCCAATCAAAGTTATCACTTATAATTTTATGAGTTTCAAAGCTAAGATTTAGTGGCATTGTACAAAGAGTACATGATTTAATTGACCTATGCTTATAATTACAACCCTAAGGGAAATGGCCAAGAAAAATCTAGTAATAATAACTCTCTCAAAATCATTAGATGAAAATTGGAAGCAAATAATAATAAGTGGGGTGAACATTTAAAGTTTGCTTAATGGGATGATAGGATCATGCCCAAGAGAGCTATAGTCAAAATCTCTTTTGAGCTTATTTATAGATCTCAAGAAATTTTGCCTATGAAATTGTAATTGTTAACATATCAATACATGTAAAAACTAGAAGATGATGAGAAAATTGACCACTATGAAAGCAGGATGAACTAGATAGTTAAGTTTGATGAAATTCAAAGACAACCTCATGAAATTCACCTCAAGTTCAAGGAAAAGCTAAAGAAGATATTTGATAGGAAGGTTACTCCAAGAACCTTCCAATTAAGTGATATGGTTCTACTTTGGGACAAAAAGCATGAGGAGAAAGGAAAGCATGGAAAATTTGATGCCTTGTGGATGGGTCCCTATTCCATTGAATGTCAAATTGAGAATAATATTTTTTTCTTGAGAGACTTGGATGGTGAAATACTGAAGCTACCAATCAATGGCAGACATCTGAAGCACTTCTCTGATTGAGTTTTAAACTATTTACATAATTATATAGTACATGCTTTGTTATTTTATTGATTTGTTTCACCTCTACTTTGGGCCTTGTTTGTATAGTTTCCTTTCCTATTTTTGTCATGTGTTTAATTTTAAATCTAACTGATTTATTTTTTTTATCATTTTACCATGTTTTTTGAGCCATCATGGGTGTTTACTCATAAATTTATTAAGTGTTGATTTTGTGACCCAATGGATTGGCACCTAGTCTTACAATCTAGGGCTCTTTTCACACCTGTAGGGGGTGTACATCCTTGGGAGAGAGCTAGTGTTAGTTCCCCAAGTTACACTGAAGCAATTGAGCCCTTGATGAGCATAGATTCTTAGTTTATTTATCCTACTTCCTATTTTAAAGTTTTCATCAGAGGTCAAGTGTTCTATTAATTTTGTCTTTAATAGTCTTTGGTCTATCAAAAGTTGACTTGAATTCATGTTTGAGCACCTTAAAACCCTTTTTCTAATTGTCTTAGATTAATCATTTTGATTTAAATTAAAAATAGCTTGGAGCAACTAAAGTGGGAACACTTTTAATATGTCATGGACTTATTTTAAATTTTATACTAAGGTTTGGTCATGTTTATTTACATGTCTAAACCATAGTCAAAAATTCATGTTTGGTCCCTTTTTATTTTTCATGGCCTTTGGTCCATTTTATCTATTAGTTTAGTCTAAATAATGTTTGTTCTCTTTATTTTAAATTCAGCCCAAACTCCTACCTTAAATCCTATGTCATATTTATTTATGCACCCAAGAACCTTAGCCTAAATCTTTGTATTAAGTTCTTTATTCCCCAAATCTGACTTAATCATTTTTGAGATAATTTTGAGCCAATCACAATTGACCTTATGGATCAAAATCCAATGATGCACATTCACTTGGGTAGAGATGATTAAACAACACATCTATAATGTTGAAACATCAAAAGTTTTAAGAGACCTATGTCAGTGAAAAGCATCATCATCTCAATGGGTTGCTTAATGATCTAGCAACAAGTGGGGGTCAATAAGTCAAATAACATCTAAAGGAATGTGAAGAGGATAAGTGTCAAGCTCTCAGTGAGTGACCAAGAAAATCAATGGTTCATGGTTGATTGTGCATCTAATAGATTGATGATGTGAATGACAACTGGCTTTTCAAAAGTTCTAGGTTGAACATGGTAGTTACATGTGTTGTAACCATGATGAGCTAAATATTTATTGTAGGTCAATGTTTGATCCATTCAAATAAGATCAATGACATGAGATGAGGGCGAAATTTCCAATAGAGTTCAAAGAAAATGAATAAGTGATAAGTGTGAAGCTCATAGTGTACAATTAAATCTAAATCATGTTCCCATTAGTTGATGGTATGCAAAAGAGCACATAGATTCTGATCGATGGTAAGCAATGGGTCAATATTTCAACAAAAGCCCCAAGATGAGTGAGGTGGTGAAAAGTGTCACCACCATAATAACTCAGTAAGAAGATCCAATAGAGCTAGCTGATTAGTGCAACCAAGATCTAAATGGTGAGAAAGGAAAGTTGACTTTTCAAAGAACTAAGGCTAAATGAGAAGATTCCACATGGAAAAAGGCCACTATCTTAACAAATACTGACTATGTAGAGTGTAAGAAACTTATGAAGATGATAAATAACATGATCTCGAATGCCAAGTATAAAATTTAACTAATAATATTCAACTAACTAGATCTATATCAAATATCTGTTGTAAGGTTCAGGGTTAAGGACTCTAAAAAAAGGATGAATGATGCATATTTGATATATTTCCAAGATGGCATGAGAATATGACACATGTCTAGATTGAGCCAGTTAAGTAGCTTAGTCCCTTTTGATCCCCACAAGTGACCAATTGTATTTAATGTAGAGTGCCACATAAAATTTAGCCTAGGAGCTAAAATTGATGGTTCCTTTATAGATGAGCAAGAAATCATAGTGCATAAGAGAATCTATGGGCCATTCTAAAGAATGTTTTCAATGATGGCCATAGAGAATTTTCTACCTCTACCATAGCTTGAACATTCTAGTGTAGCCATCATTACAAGAGTAGGTTGTTCCATGGCATGCATAATAGGAAGGACAGTTGTCCAAGAGGTTTCAACTATGCAATCAAATAGTCAAGGACATATTTAGATAGTTACACATGATGAAAAAGTATGTTCAACCTCCACCATAATAATTCCACCTTCCATATCATGTAAAAAAGCATTTCTAGTCAATAAATCAAAGTGGTTTGTTGTAAATCTATATAATTCATTGTAGAGTTAGAGAAATGATTTTATTATAAGTGGATGAAGAATTCAGGCAGGCAAGGAATATTTTCCAGCTAGGAGCATCTTGATGGAATTTGGAGGGCTATTTTATAATTTTATAAATTGTAACCCAAAGTCCCAAATTTGATAAGGGTAAAAAATGTTTAAATATAAGTCTTGTCTTCTATTCAAGTTTTATTGTTATTATTTTTGGTTGTTCATTTTCTCTAAGCCTAATTTCTATAGAAAAATTCTAAGATCAACTATTGTGTGTAGATCTTGTCTCCCTTGCTAAGGTGGTTGTAATTGTATATCCATTAGAAAGATTTGAGAACATGTTTATGTCTCCCTTGTCAAAATATCAAACTCACCATGCTTGACCCCATGGCATCATTCTAAAAAATTAATGTATGTAATATTTTCTTGCAAAGTTAATGTAAAATATTTGTGGTTCTTACTATTTCCTTTTGATAAACTATTCTAAGAATATTTTTGATTGGATATTTATCTTTATGATTATTATTGGTTATCATTTTAAAAATATATTTGAATTATAAAACCCTTTCTACATTATTTTAGAATATGTTTTTGAATAACTTGTTAGGGCACCCTAGGTTTATGGATTCAATGGGAAAGAGTATGTGAGATTCTAGTTTTAGTGTATGTTTCTAGGGTTTCAAAATCATCTGAGTATTTTCATTTTAATGACACAATGACTAAAAATTACTCCTGGTAGTTCCCACTAGCTTGTATTTGAGTTTTTATGTATCTCTGCAAGTAATAATGTCACGAATACTTCAAGATACCATGTTGTTTGAAAACCACTAGCACACCACATCCTCTCTTAAAATTATCTAACTATCCTACCCTATCTTACCTTGCAAATAATATGTGATTTACATACTATAAGTGTTATTTTCTTGTACATGCATAAAATCTTGCATACCTAACATCTGTTTACATTTTATACTTTAAAGACTAGTATTCAAATCTTTTGTTCAACCCTTTGTTGTTGAAAATTATTTAAAATGAAGGTTTCAAGAACATTAATATATGTCTTTAATAGCTTGCTTTTAGCCTAGATAATTTACTCATTATATGTGATAACCCTTCCTGGGTGGAGTGACCAAGTTTGGTTGTGTTCTAGTCATATTTGTGTTCCCTTGTGCCAGTAATCCCTATGGAGAATGAACTACATAATCTCTCCATGTGAGCAAGCTACCCCATAGGTCATCTCACCTTAGTTTAGGTAGACCCAAAAGTAGTAGGGAGATAACCATACCCTTTGTCAATGCCTCTTAATCATTTTCTCCATTTGGTCCATTCTGGATAACAAACCCTTCCCCAACTATAATCAAATAATAGTGGGTTTCTCATCTTTGTTTGTCATTTTATTCAAGTGTCCAAGGTTGAGGGATAGAGGTGTACAATTAGAAACCAATAAAACCTAAGTTTAAAATCACATTTAATTTACTCATGAACTTCCAATGACATCCTCCACTGAATAAGAATTACATCTTCTAGCACCTCCAATGATTAAAAAAAAATGTTTTATTTGATGTTCACATGCATCTTTGTTATTTTTTTCCATAACATAAACCAACTCTACCAATAATGAGTTTCATTATCTGGGACTACAACCTCTCCTAGAACACCACTCTTTCATGATTTGTTGTAGCTTTTTTTTTTGCTTCTATCAAATTCATTTTCCCTCTTGATTAGAATAAAATAATTCAAAAAAATAATTACAAATAACAAATAATATACAATATTAAAGCACGAAAATTAATATCAGCAAATAAAAAAGAAAGACACTTATGAACAACATCCCTCCTCATATCATAATTTCACTTACAATGGCATTTTCACTCAAAAATAAGTTTGTAAAAATTATTTTTCAATCCCTATGATGGAATTTCACCCCTTCTAATGGTGTTTTTATTTATCACCTCTACATGGCATTCCACTCTATTATTTTCCTCTATCAAAATGCATTCTTTTGCATAATAATAATAATAATAATAATAATAATAATAATAATAATAATAATAATAATAATAATAATAATAATAATAATAATAATAATAATAATAATAATAATAATAATAATAATAATAATAATAATAAACAAAAGAACTAAAAAAATTTAGTACACATTCTTTTCTATATCAGCAATGGCATCACCTTTCCATAACACCTCCTTCATGATCTTTCTAAATGTTACTTCTATTTTGGATAATTAATTTGGGTATGTGATTATCTGTACACTTTATTCCTCTATTTAAAATCTATTCTTGCCTCACAAGGTTTTTTCCTAGGTTCTTTAATTGGTTTATACAATATAATACTTATTCAAAATATTCAATCCAATAATCTATTATAATGTAAAATGTATTTAAATAGCTAGAGAATTCTACAAAAAATGAAAATGAAGATTAGTTTACAAATATAATAACTAACAATAATACTAACTATCCTCAATAGTGAGTCTACAAGAATAGGTGAAACCTTAATAAAATAATAACAATCGAGATAATCTATTATAACACAAAAAAACGTGTCATTTTTATATTTATTTAGAAAACTAATCTAACATGTACATATATTCTATGAAGAGAAATAAACAAAATCACATTAATAAGTTATGTATCTATCAAAATAATAATCAAAATCCTTTTCTTTTTGATCTAATAGAATATTATCAAAGGATATATGAGGTAAACCATGATATCAATCATAATTAGATAGATATAATAATGTATCCAACCCAAATTGATACTAATCCATGGGCTTAAACCATGGTGAGGCTAGGTGGGGTTTTAAAATGTTCGCCATTCATGAAACTTCGACTCTAAATTTTTTTTTCCTAATAAGTTTGTTCATAGCTACATCTATGCAATATTAGTGGTATCTAATTTTTTAAATAATTGTTATGACATCACACACATATGCTAATAATATTATAAATAATACAAATAAAAATAACTAGATTAAAATTCTTATAGAATTACTTATTTCACATAGATTGAGAAGGTTTCTTACCAATGGAATGAAAAAAATAAGTGAAAAACTCCCAACACATATCCATGAGGCAGAAGTAGAGACCACTAGACCTACCAAGTGATGCACCAATCATAATATTAGAAAACCAGCTAGAATATCAAAAAATATATAGAATTAACAAACCCAACTAGAACTATAAAATGGGTAAATCATCATCTAACCTGATAGGCAATATAAAGCATGTAAATACATTAATGTTAGGAATCACATAATCATTTATTATTATCCAATATTGAGATATGAGCTTAAATAATAATAGGCCTAATATTTATTCCCCCTATCTTAGTATGTTTTAAAATATTTCTTACATCTAGTGCTTATATAAAAACTCACCCATCTTCTTCACACATGGAAGTGTAAACAATTATTATTTTTTTGCACAATCATCCAATGTGGGTAAAATGGACTTATAATAATTTTATTTTATTTATCATCTATCTTTCATGAATTTAGTACACAAGGATGATAATATTATATGTCAATAAGATAAATCACATCAATATGAAATCATAAAAGTATTTCTTCCATATATAATCAATTTAGTATTCATCATGCATAAAATGAGTAATATGATTTAAACAAATATCCATCACTCATATCAAATTGAAATAGCCATGAGATATTCCATTATTTAAATAAATAAATATCATTGAGAAAACATCCACATGGGTTAATTACATTCATTGATAATCTTATTAATATATTCTCATTTTTTAAAGTGGATGGATCAACCAATCACACTTAATAATTGTTTACACAGTCCCATGTAACATATAAGATTTCACAATAATTTAATTCTCAACCATAAAGAATAATATTAAATGGAATATCAACCCATATGATCATCATGACCAAGTAATTTTGTGTCCTATGTCTCATCAATAATAATATACATAAACAAGAGAAACTATGACACATTCATAAACGACATACACATGCATAATCAAGATAAATTTTCACTTATAATGGAGTAAAAGAAATATAGACATAGTAACACAAACACTAAAATACATGACATTCATACATCATGGTGTCAAACATGTTTATTCTAAATAAATAAATAAATACATATTCATATAAGAAATAAATAATTTTAAACAAACACCTCCAACATTTTAGAGTAATGAAACTAAATAACATGCTCTACTAAATAACATGTAGTTGTAATCACATCAAGATGTAACACTATTTAGTATTATATTATCATAGATGTTACAATTTAAGCATCAAATCCCTCATGCATAATTATTTATTTTTGAAGATATGTAAAATAAGAACAATCTTGTTCATTATTTTTTAAAAAAATTGTGTAAATGTTACATTAATTACTTATGTGTAATGAAAATGACCCATAAATATGGTTATATAAATTATTATCAGTCAATTCACATTCTAATTCTCAATAAAATGTTAAATAATGTATATCGACACTAAATGATTAATCTATATTTTAACTCAATCACATATAGTGTAATAATTTACTAACAACATTATAGACACACAATTGTTTACTTCTAATTTAATTTGAGGTTCAACAAACCATGTAATTGATGAAGGTAATATTACATAAATGAAGATTTCCTATTTATCATAGCAATAAATCTCATCTCCCATTTCCAAATGGGGTAAGGCTCTTACATAACCACAAACTCAACAAATTTTAACATTTACTGTAACTCCATATAGGTTTAAAAATGGAAGAGCATGGTATTAAATCATCTTACGCATTCACATTTTACATAAAAATAAATTTCACCATACAAAACACACCCACTCACCCAAGCCACCACACATTGTGTTTTTGCACACCATCACTAAATGAATGTTGATATGTGTAGCATATGGCTAAGTAAATTCTCATAATTCCCCACAAGATCACCTATTATATATAAAAGGTAGTTCACTATCAAGATGAATATTTTCATTTCACCATGAAGGATTCTCTCAATTTCCTTTCCTAAATGAAATTATAGTGACAAATTTTATTTTTACATCAAAAATTGAGGGTAGATCATGCATTTTAAGGTTTAAAACAAAAAAATTAAATCATTTTTTCTTTCCAACATTGGTACACACATACTTTAAGATCATTGAAAAATGTGTCTTGTAAAATCCCAAATTATAAATTTCCCATCTTCTATTGCATATGGATCTAACTAATATACATATTTATTATTTTGGTAGCATTATATTTTTTAAAAATTAAGTCCATGTGTTGTTATCCTTTCATGAGACCAATACATAACAATAAAATATGCTTCAACCCTAAACCTTATCACGATGGAAATCTAACAATGGTGGAGTCTAGTTCAACAGTGGTAACTTATTCGGTAAACAAATATAAAAGGTTATTGATAGCAATAGGAAAGGATGGAAAGAATATCCTAGTATCTAATTTGAGTAGTGACCAAAAATTTAAATATCAGGAAACCCTACCTAAAATAGATGTAGTTTTAACATGGGAGACTTTGTTTAATGGTCTACATCCTCCTTCATCCTTAGCTTTGAATGTCTTGAAACCTACTCCTCCTCTGAATCTTGATTTGGCTATGGTAGTGGTGAATGTTTTGTCTTATGGGGGATGTAAGAGCACATCCAAGGTCTATGTTGATAGTAGGAATAAAAGGGATAGATGATTTAACATGCTTGGCAAATGGTTAAATAGGTGGCCATTATAAAAGGGATACTTGGATGCCTACATTTGAGGACTTAGTCACATCAAGGGAGACCCTACACATAGATGCCTTGAGGCCCTCTTTTTCTAGCATTATATCCATAAAAAATCTATGATATCCTTTAGCCCCTACTAAATATTTTCCCATGCTTATTTTTCTAGAATATGAATTAACAGACATTGATAATAATGAAGAACACATGTCCACCCTTGGCATGATTTGTTGGTTCATAGGATTTTTGCCAAACCTACCCCAACTCCATGAATGGATTTTTAAGGAATGGAAGGATATGGTTATAAGTAAGATTTAAATATCTCCCTATGTGAAAGGCATATTTATTGTTATATTTGATAATGCTAAAGATAAACATGTTATTTTTAGTGATAGACTTCATTGGAAATGGGAACATCATTTGCTTATGGCTAAGCCATGAAACCTTGATTTCAACTCTTATATAGAAATTTTGAACTTAAAACTTATTTGTATTAGGCTTCCCAAACTACCTCTTCAATTTTGGGAATATTCTATTTTACCAACCATAGAAGAATCCATTTGTAAATTTTGGGATGTTGATCCCAAAACCTTAGAAAGGATTCATTCAAACTTTGCAATAATTTTAGTCAATGTTTATATCACTAAAAATTTACTTATGCAAATAGAACTGAAAGTCAGAAAAAGAGCTTGGATGTAGCGACTAAATTATGAATATCTTCCCTTCGGATGTCGCAAATGCTTCTAAACTATCTATTTAATAAACAATTGTCCTTCCCTTAAATAGTAAAATAAAAATTATTGGCAAAAGGAATATGTTATTTAACACACTATGTGCATGCTCTATTTGAAATAAAATAAAGTAGCATTACTCCTATTCTTGTTTTATAAATGCAAATAGATCTAAGCATATAATCAGAGCAAGGGTAGAAACTAGATTCAAAATGTTTCATTTTTGAAATAGTGGATAATATTTTAGCTCACACCCATTCAAATAAAATCCATTATGATTTTTTCATAAACAAAGAACTATAAAATAAATCAATGGAAATATCCATTCTAATTATACCATTCTCTAGGGATGGTAGAGATTAGACTATTTTGTGTAACAAAAAGGGAAATAAAAAAAGAAAGAAATTGATCTTTTGAAAATGAACCCTAGATCTCAAAAGTAAAATTTATAGTATGGATCATATATTTGTTTTTTTTTCTTATCTCTTAAACCATTAAGTGGTTGTTTTTATTTATCTGTTGTTTTCTATAGCTTTTGATCTTCTTTTATTTGTTGATCCTTTTGGATGTGTTGTCTAGGATTAATTTTTGTACTGGGTAGGGTCCATTTTGAATACATCTTTTACCATTAATAAAAATAATAAAATATGCTTAATTATCCATTTTATTTTCCTTTTTTAGGGATGTATTAACATGAGAATTTCACATTTTCTATTTATCTAAATTATTGTTATTTTTTTCAAGATTTGTCGCAATATCAACCAAATTCAAAACTCTGATCACCTTCAAAAATATAACTTACATATAATTTAAAAAATAGAAAATTGGAAATAAGATGGCTAAGTATAAAGTATAAAACATAAATATGAAGGAAAATTCAACCATTTCTTTCTTTTAATTAGAAATTTAGTTTCTCATGGAACCAATATAATATACATTTTTGACATTTTTCTTTGATCATTTTTATGTTTAACCATTTTGGGTTTAAATCAATTTTTTTATTAATATGTCAATAGGTACATTTCGTTTATGAATTATTACTTCCTATTATTGGTAATGAATAATGTCTCAAGCAATTTCAAAAAAATTGTTGTGTACCTATGTAAAACTAGATAGAATTTATCATTGTATAGGTAATTTTCATAAAATTGTTCATGGTTGAGTTAAATTTCTACACCTTTTATCCATAATTATTTTCCCAAAGATCTAAATATTATGACCCTACACTAAAACAAACATGGATCACCAACTTGTGTTACTCAAAAACAAAATATTCTTTTTCTTTGCACTTATGTAAATTACATATTCCCATATTCCAATAAACATGCCAATGAAATTTAACACACTAATACACAATGTCTATGTTTCACCTTCATCCATAATACATATTACTAGATTAATATCAATGTATTATTGAGTTAATCATTCAAACATTAGGTTATGATCCTTAATCATGTGAATTATGGGCCTAAAATATATGATTGATTCTATGTTTATTAAATCTTATAATAAAACCACACTAGTTGATATAAAAACACCCTAAGGGTTGGTTTCTAACATGCCTAAAAGTACTCCCTAGGATACTAATATATCAGCTTGTGCCCACTCCATAGGCATAATTAGGGCTACTATAGTTTTTTGAAAAACTTAGAGAGTTTACCTATCCATAACATCAATTGCATATATAATATTCATTAAGCTAACAATCACTAAATAGTGTAAAGAAATAATTGTTTAATGGGACCACCTCTAACAAGGATACTCATATTACCAACACCATGTATATGCACACCTTTTTCACCCATATCTAAAAATCTATACAAATAATCTAGCATATTTATTTTTTCTCATAGATATCAGGTTATTTTCAAGGCTAGGAATGAGAAATTTTTGTGGCAGAGTCCTTATCTTCACATATTGAAACATCAAATTTAATCTCCCTCTTCTCACAACCCTATAAGTTGAATTTTATATGATAAAAAAATCACCACCACCATATTCTTAATGTTCATGAAATATCTCCATCATAGGATTTTTAAAATAGGGGACTCTAAATTCAATCATTTAGGCACTTTTGCATATGTGTGATCTTGAGGATAAAAAGTATACATCACTATACTTATCCCCATTACTATAAACCTTCTCATTTAAGGATTATGGACAATAAGCATTTTCCACATTTCCCACTTTAAAATCCTATATATGATATGTCTTTCAAGAGATCCAACACTTAGTCATAGATGTATTTTAAGTATTATATTTACTTCTAGACTTTAGGCACTTATCCCTAATATTCTACTTGCCTCATTATACTATTAGACCTTATATGGACAAGGCAATATTTTTCTCAATATTTAGAAGACATGTTTTCATATCCTTAAATAATATATCTACAACTAAATATTTCACTTTTAGCTCAAATTTAGTACTAGTGATTGTCATCACAATATTATCCCATAAAAATTTCAAAACACACAATCTCTTGTTACATATTTCTTCATCATATATTTTGGACTTCATGAATGAAAATAAACATAGAATATTGTTTAAGGTATTTAGGTGATTTTTAAATTAGTCACCATCATTCATTATCATTGAATACAACTTATTTCATAAGAATAGTTTGTTTACTAGTTAATTGGACTTGTATAATGTAAACAACGTATTTAAAAGAATATTCATAGTCTTTTTAGTCAAAAAAATTATTGTCATTGAGTCAAAAAAATAATTTTATAAAGCCTTTAAATTCCCTATCAAAATTTTCACATTATTAAATTTTCATTCATGTCGACGTTGTGCCTAATGCATCAATCCATAGATATCTATATACTAATAGATATTCCATTTTTATTTTCCATAAGATCTATTATTTACCATTAATATTTATAATTTCTATAATAACACTTCCACTAATTTTATCAACACAATATCTTTTTCTCAAATATCTCACTTCAAGTAAAATGTATCTAATAAATTACTTCAACATATACAAAGTTTAAAACATATTTATTATACCAAGTGTTGGGAGAAATTTGTGCATAATAAATGAATACATATGATTGATATGTGATGTGAACATTACATAGACAAAGGTCCTGATGAACACATAGATACACACATTTTCACTAGGGAAAAACATTCCAGGTAAAAAACCAAACACAATGACCTTATTAATAATAACATAAATTAAACCATATTATAATGTGAAAATAAATACTAAGGATCATTAACATTCATACAATTATATATTAATTTTCACAACATGACCATGCTTAGTTTTCATTCAACACTCACTTTATTTCACACTCCCTGTGAAGAACCATACCATCATTCAACATTCACTTTTTAACACCTACACAATAGGGAAACTTACATTCACCAAAAATTAATCCAATTTATCAATGAGTAACTCTCCTAAAAAACATTATGTTATATAAATACTAAGATGTATCAAGAACATATTTAATTCTACTAATACAATCATATAATTTCCTTAAATAATTTGATATAACTATCACTGCTTGACATTTTACAAATCTCCTTGTAAAACATTATTGTGACTCAACCACTACACTTTACATCTTAAACTTGATAGTGTAATGAAGCTATGCAATGTGTATTTTAAAAATCTAACATCATTCATACATGATGAAAACCTTGCTCAATTTTCATAGTTAGTCTCCATGCAAATTTATGAAACCATCACTACTTTTAAAATCAACCTACACTACATCCCATTTAACCAATGCATGTGAAAAACACCTTATATAGAAATATCCCTAAATATCCATTCATTGAACCTATATAGATAGAAAATAATATGTATATAGATATATCGACTATGTGTCCATAATGTCTAAATGCAAATGTAGATGGACTATCTACATACATGTGTAAATGGCCCATATACATATGTATTAAGTATGTTTATATACATAAATGGGAGAATTATTTATGTATTTATTCAATGCCTCTAATTATGTATACAGATGGCCTAAATACATATGTATTTGGTCTATTTGCATATTTATTTAGTCCATATACATATGCAAATGGTCCCTCTATATATGCAGATGGACCCTCTACATATGTTGACACACTAATTACATATCTAGTCAATTCATCTATATATATAGTTACAACATATGCATAAACAAAAAAGTCTATTTCCTAAATAAACTAAAGGAACATGTGAACCCCTCATTAAATTCCACCATAATTAATGGTCCTAAATTGTTGTTTTAAAATTTAACCTTGCCTCACATTTTTAATTTTTACACCATATTCTTGAACTCCAGCCTCCTACTTATGACAATAGTCCTCCATATCTATAAGGATACACACATAATTTCCAACTACTAATACCCAAGATCACTACAATAATGGTTACCTTGATTTCATCTAAATATGTTAAAACATAATTTAAAAAAACTAATATGCACACTAATACTCAAACTTATCTAAGAAGAGCAAGATACGTACAAGGAATGGATCAAAAAAATCAAATTTTAGGTGATTATTCTGGTTATAAAACTATTTCTAAAATTCTTATAGGTCATTTTCACAAAATTATTCATGGTTGAGTTAAAATTCTACACCTTTTATCCCTAAATTATTTTCCCAAAGGTCTAAATACTATGGCCCTACACTAATACAAACATGGATCACTGACTTGTGTTACTCAAAAACAAAATATTCTTTTTCTTTTCACTTATGTAAATTTCATATTCCCATAACCCAATAAACATGCCAATGAAATTGAACACACTAATATGCAATGTCTATGTTACACCTTAAGCTAACGGTCACTAAATAATGTAAAGAAATAATTGTTCAATGGGACCACCTCTAACAAGTATACTCCTATTTCTAACACCATGTCTATACACACCTCTTTCACCCATATATAAAAAACTATAAAAAGGAATCTAACTGATTTATTCTTTCTCATAGATATCAGGTTATTTTCAATGCTAAGAATGTGAAATATTTTTGGGAGAATCTTTATCTTCACATATTGAAACATCAACTTTAATCTCCCTCTTCTCACAAGCTTGTAGGTCGAATTTTATATGATAAAAAAATCACCACTACCATATTCTTAATGTTCATGAAATATCCCCCTTATAGGAGTTTTAAAAAAGGGGACTCTAAATTCAATCATTTAGGCATTTTTGCATGTGTGTGAGGTTGAGGATAAAAAGTATACATCACTATACTTATCCCCATTACTATAAACCTTCTCATTTGAGGATTATGGACAATAAGCATTTTCCACATTTCCCACTTTAAAATCTTATATATGATATGTCTTTCAAGAGATCCAACACTTAGTCATAGATATATTTTAAGTATTATATTTACTTCTAGACTTTGGGCACTTATCCCTAATATTCCACTTGTCTCATTCTACTATTAGACCTCATATGGACAAGGTACTATTTTTTATAATATTTAGATAGACATGTTTTCATGTCCTTATATAATGTATCTACAACTGAATATTTCACTTTTAGCTCAAATTTAGTACTAGTGATTGCCATCACAAGATTATCCTATAAATATCACAAAACACACAATATCTTGATACATATTTCTTCATCATCCATTTTGGACTTCATGAATGATAATAAACATAGAATAGTGTTTAAGGTATTTAGGTGATTTTTAAATTAGTCACCATCATTCATTCTCATTGAATACAACTTATTTTGTAAGAATAGTTTGTTTACTAGTTACTTGGCCTCATATAATGTATCCAGCTTATTCAAAAGAATATTCATAGTCTTTTTAGTCAAAAAAATTATTATCAGTGAGTCAACAAAAATAGTTTTGTAAAGCCTTTAAATTCCCTATCAAAATTTTCACATTATTAAAGTTTCATTCATGTCGACATTGTGCCTAATGCATCAATCCATAGATATATATATATATACTAATAGATATTCCATTTTGATTTTCCATAAGCTAAATTATTTACCATTAATATTTATAATTTATATAATAACACTTCCACTAATTTTATCCACGCAATATCTTTTCTCAAATATCTCACTTCAAGTAAAATGTATCTCACACATTACTTCAACATATACAAAGTTTAAAACATATTTATGATACCAAGTGTTGGGAAAATTTTATGCATAATAAATGAATACATAAGATGGATATGTGATGTGAACATTACATAGGAAAAGGTCATAATAAACACATAGATACACATAATTTCACCAGGGAAAAACATTCCAGGTAAAAAACCAAACACAGTGAACTTATTAATAATAACATAAATTAGACCATATTATAATGTGAAAATAAATACTAAGGATCATTAATATTAATACAATTGTATATTAATTTTCACAACATGACCATGCTTAGTTTTCATTCAATGCTCACTTTGTTTCACACTCCTTGTGAAGAACCATACCATCATTCAACATTCACTTTTTAACACCTACACAGTAGGGAAACTTACATTCACCAAACATTAATCCAATTTATCAATGAGTAACTCTCTAAAAAAACTTTATGTTCTATAACAACTAAGATGGATCAATCACATATTTAATTTTACTAATATAATCATACAATTTCCTTAAATAATTTTATATGACTATCACTGCTTAACATTTTACAAATCTCCTTGTAAAACATTATTGTGACTCAACCACTGCATTTTACATCTTAAAATCCATAGTGTAATAAAGCTATGCAATGTGTATTTTAAAAATCTAACATCATTCATGCATGATGAAAACCTTGCTTAATTTTCATAGTTAGTTTCCATGTAAATTTATGAAACCATCACTACTTTTAAAATCAACCTACACTACATCCCATTTAACCAATGCATGTGAAAAACACCTTGCATAGAAATATCACTAAATATCTACTCATTAAACCTATATAGATATAAAATAATATTTATATAGATAGATCAACTATGTGTCCAAAATGCTTGAATGCAAGTATAGATGGATTATCTGCATACATGTGTAAATGGCCCATATACATATGTATTAAGTATGTTTGTATACATAAATGGGGTAATTATTTATGTATGTATTCAAGTCCTCTAATTATGTATACAGATGGCCTAAATACATATCTATTTGGAGTATTTGCATATGTATTTAGGCCATATAAATGTGCAAATGGTCCCTCTATATATGTAGATAGACCCTCTACATATGTAGACACACTAATTACATATCTAGTTAGTTCATCTATATATATATATATATATATATATATATATATATATATATATATATATATATATATATATATATATATATATATATATATATATATATATATATATATATATATATATATATATATATATATATAGTTAGAGCATATGCATATATAAATAAGTTGATTGCCTACATAAACTGAAGGAGCATGTGAACCCCTCATTAAATTCCACCATAATTAATGATCTTAAAGTGTTGTTTTGAAATTTAACCTTGCCTCACATTTTTAATTTTTACACCATATTCTTAAACTCTAGCCTCCTACTTATGACAATAGTGCTCCATATCTATAAGGATAAACACATAATTTCCAACTACCAATACCCAAGATCACTACAACAATGGTTACCTTGATATCATCTAAAGATGTTAAAAGATAATTAAAAAAAATTAATATGCACACTAATAGTCAAACTTATCTAAGAAGAGCAAGGTATGTACAAGGAATGGATCAAAAAATTCAATTTCTAAGTGATTATTTTGGTTATCAAACTATTTCTAAAATTGTTATAGGTCATTTTCACAAAATTATTCATGGTTGAGCTAAATTTATACACCTTTTATCCCTAAATTCTTTTCCTAAAGGTCTAAATATTATGACCCTACACTAATATAAACATGGATCACTGACTTGTGTTACTCAAAAACAAAATATTCTTTTTCTTTGCACTTATGTAAATTTCATATTCCCATACACCAATAAACATCCCAATGAAATTGAACACACTAATATGCAATGTCTATGTTACACCTTAAGCTAATAGTCACTAAATATCATAAAGAAATAATTGTTGAATGGGACCACCTCTAACAAGGATACTCTTATTTCCAACACCATGTATATACACACCTTTTTCACCCATATCTAAAAAACTATAAAAAATAATCTAATAGATATATTATTTCTCATAGATATTAGGTTATTTTCATGGCTAGGAGTGTGAAATTTTTGTGGTAGAGTCTTTATCTTCACATACTGAAAGATCAACTTTAATCTCCCTCTTCTCACAACCCTAGAGGTTAAATTTTATATGATAAAAAATCACCACTACCATATTCTTAATGTTCATGAAATATCCCCCTTATAGGATTTTTAAGATAGGGGACTCTAAATTCAATTATTTAGGCATTTTTGCATGTGTGTGAGGTTGAGGATAAAAAGTATACATCACTATACTTATGCCCATTACTATAAACCTTCTCATTTAAGGATTATGTATAATCCATTGGTTTATCATTTTCCACATTTCCCACTTTAAAATATTATAAATGATATGTCTTTCAAGAGATCTAACACTTATTCATAGATATATTTTAAGTATTGTATTTACTTCTAGACTTTGGGCACTTATCCCTAATATTCCACTTGCCTCTTTCTACTATTAGACCTCATATGGACAAGGTATTATTTTTCTTAATATTTAAATAGACATGTGGTCATATCCTTATATAATGTATCTAAAACTAAATATTTCACTTTTAGATGAAATTTAGTACTAGTGATAGCCATCACAAGATTATCCCATAAATATCGCAAAACACACAATATCTTGATACATATTTCTTCATCATCCATTTTGGACTTCATGAATGATAATAAATATAGAATAGTGTTTAAGTTATTCAAGGGATTTTTAAATGAGTCACCATCATTCATTCTCATTGAATACAACTTATTTTGTAAGAATAGTTTGTTTACTAGTTACTTGGCCTCGTATAATGTATCCATATTATTCAAAAGAGTATTCATAGTCTTTTTAGTCAAAAAAATTATTTTCAGTGAGTCAAAAATAATAATTTTATAAAGCCTTTGAATTCCCTATCAATATTTTCACATTATTAAAGTTTCATTCATGTCGACGTTGTGCCTATTACATCAATCCATAGATATCTATATACCAATAGATCTTCCATTTTGATTTTCCATAAGTTAAATTATTTACCATTAATTTTTATGAGCTATATAATAACACTTCCACTAGTTTTATCCACATAATAACTTTTATCAAATATCTCACTTCAAGTAAAATGTATCTCACAAATTACTTCAACATATACAAAGTTTAAAACATATTTATGATACCAAGTGTTGGGAAAAATTTGTGCATAATAAATGAATACATAAGATGGATATGCGATGTGAAAATTACATAGGCAAAGGTAATAATAAAAACATAGATACACACAATTTCACTAGGGAAAACCATTCTAGGTAAAAAACCAAACACAATGAACTTATTAATAATAACATAAATTGGACCATCTTATAATGTGAAAATAAATATAAAGGATAATTAATATTGATACAATTGTATATTAATTTTCAAACATGACCATTCTTGGTTTTCATTCAATACTCACTTTGTTTCACACTCCCTGTGAAGAACCATACTCACTTTGTTTCATCTTATTCCAACATTCACTTTTTAATATCTACATAGTAGCGAAACTTGCATTCAATGAACATTAATCCAATTTATCAATGTGTAACTCTCCTAAAAAACTTTATGTTATATAACCACTAATATAGATCAAGAACATATTTAATTTTACTAATACAATCATACAATTTCCTTAAATAATTTGATATGACTATCACTACTTGACATTTTATAAATTTCCTTGTAAAACATTATTATGACTCAACCACTAAATTCTACATCTTAAACTCCATAGTGTAATGAAGCTATGCAATGTGTATTTTAAAAATATAACATCATTCATGCATGGTGAAAACCTTTCTCAATTTTCATAGTTATTCTCCATGCATATTTATGAAGCCATCACTAATTTTAAAAATAACCTACACTATATCCCATTTAACTAGTGTATGCGAGAAACACCTTACATAGAAGTATAATTAAATATCCCTAAATATCCATTCGTTGAACCTATATAGACTAGAAAATAATATGTTTATAGATAGATTGACTATGTGTCCAAAATGTCTGAATGTAAATTTAGATGGACTATCTACATACATTTGTAAATGGCTCATATACATATGTATTAAGTCTGTTTGCATACATAAATAAGGGAATTCGTTATGTATTCAGGGCCTCTAATTATGTATATAGATGACTGGAATACATATGTAGTTGGTCCATTTACATATTCATTCAGGCCATATACATATGCAAATGGTCCCTCTATATATGTAGATGGACCCTCTACATATGTTGACACACTAATTACATATCTAGTCAATTCATCTATATATATAGTTAGAGCATATGCATATACAAACAAGTCTATTTCCCACATAAATTGAAGGAACATGTGAGCCCCTCATTAAATTCCACCATATTTAATGATCTTAAAGTTTTATTTTAAAATTTAACCTTGCCTCACATTTTTAACTTTTACACCATATTCTTGAACTCTAGCCTCCTACTTATGACAATAATCCTCCATATCTATAAGGATACACACATAATTTCGAACTACCAATACCCAATATCACTAAAAGAATGGTTACCTTGATCTCATATAAAGATGTTAAAACATAATAAAAAAAACTAATATGAACACTAATACTCAAACTTATCTAAGAAGAGAAAGATACTTACAATGAATGGATAAAAAAATTCAATTTCTAGGTGATTATTTTCATGCCACAATATGACATAGATACTCTCTTTCTAAATTTTCTCTAAAAATATTTAACACTACAACATCAAAATATAAATTTCCATCAGCTCATGTTCTTTTTTGTGTGGAATCATTTTTGAGGATGTTAATAGACTAACAAGCCTACCCCATGAGAATGGGAACCATGTCACTATGAAGGCCTTATTGTTTGATGTGGAAAAAAATATTTAAATTCCCACTATGGCATTTATATTCATGTTATCATGTTTTATTTTATAATTCATTAGTTTTATAAAGAATTTTTTCGTCTATTCATGGTTGTTGCTAATGCCATGTTAATGATTTTTTTATTTATAACTACCCACAATCATAACTAAAGGGGGTTAAAAGTTGAATCTATAACACGTCATTTTATGTTTTCCATGATTGAAATTTTTTTGTCCATATTAGTAATGTCGGGAAGAGAATTAGACATTCCATTCTGGGCTCTTATGTATATAATTTGTACTCTTAGTGGTGAACAATTTGATTGGTGTTTATTTATGTATAACATAATTAAGGATGATTTGAATTTTCTTATTTGAAATGAAAATAGTATATTTTCATGTACATATTTTATTATTGGATTCTACTATGAGTCATTTTTATAATTGGAGGGCACAAATATTCCAACTAATCTCTATCAAAAAATGGTTGTCAGCTCACTCTCTATTATAGACCAGGAGGTTGGGTCATAATGTATGATAACTATTTTAATATGATTATGTGATCACTTCAATATAACTAGTACTTGTTTATTTCTTAAAGAAAAATAGATCAAACCATTTCTAGAAGAAAATTAAAAGTTAGGGTCATCAAACCATTGATGCCTTTATTTAATTATACATGGATGTAGAATCATCTCCAAAACCATTGTTTAGTTACAAATAAATGAGGAGTTTGATTGTGCCTCCACATATTGTTCAATATAACTGCTTACACAATGTCATTATCAGTATGGATAATTTCATTATCAAAAATGAAATGTTTATCATTGTATTATTTTGATAATTATATCTATGGTGTCATAATCTCTACCACAAATTTCCCATCATCAATCACTAACGACGGAAGCTTAAACAATACAGTTGTGATAGTCTTCTATATTAGATGTTCAATATCAAGGTACACAATTTAACATTTTTTTATTTTTATTTGTTGTATATGCAAGTTTAATATTAAATTTAATTTATTTGCCATTTTTATGTGTCTTCTCTAATTTATAGATCTAACTCCCCCTCAAAGCATAAATTTTACACCATCATTCCCACCACCCTAAACTACAAATATTTAGCAAGGGAAACATTTGTCATTTTAAGCATAGATTTTTTAGCACTATGTATTTAACATTTGATTTTTTGAGCTTTTCACTTGGTGATCTCCTGAGTGCAATAGAAACCATCAAAAAATTGATCTTGATGATTTTTTAGGGATTGATAGTAGGACCTCCATGCCATTTTTTAATCCTCATTAAATGATATAAGGTTTTTAGCTAAATGTGGTAGATACTTTTCAACAACCTTCCACATAAAATGTTCCACCAAGTAGAGCCACTCTTATTGATGATATTCTATAATCTGATGATCAGATTTCATTTTTTCCATCAAATAATTTATTGGATAAAAATTCTACGTCCTTTGTTAATGAATTCCTTGTTAATAAACTTAATTGTTTAAAATAATGGGATTATTAGGAGAAATTTTTTATTCAAAAAATCAATACCCATTTTTACAACCACTAATAGTGAAATCAATTTTTTTCATTGGTTAAACATCAACCTACAAAAACTAATATTTTTTTATTGGCCAAGTATTTTTTAGAGCTATTAATCTAATTAATACCTTTAATGATCATATTTTAGATATAATGTTAAATAATATTTAAAATTTAAATGCAAAAGCCCAAGCTTAATTTAATTTATGTGTGAAAAACAAATGCCTTGTAGAAATTGTAGAGGGAAAAAAGTAAAAGTTGTGGTAAGTTCTACTCTTTCTTTTTTTGAAATTTAAAATCATATTTATAATTTATAATTAATTAAAAAAATTAATTTGAAATTAAAATATACAAATTTGAAGATTCAATTTGTTGTCCTTGACATACATCTAAAATATGCATACAAAATTTTAACTATGGCTATTTCATTCAAGGAAAAACTTTTTACATTGAATAAGTAAAATAATACATTGAATAAAATCATTCTAGGGAGAACAACCTGAATCTTGATGTTTTGTTTATTTAGAAAGTTGAAGCAGACCCCACAATACTTTTAGCAAGAGATGTTTCTAAATAATAACATATAAATATTACCAATATCAATATTATATCAAAGGATATTATGGAATGAGAAATCTTGAAATACATCACTTGTCAAGTGGAACGTCTAGAAACCAAAAAATCTTCAGCACAATAATTTAACAAACAATTAGATTTCTAGTGTTGAATTTGCATTTACATTTTTTAAACATTGTAATCTGAGGAAGCGATTTGATCCTCAAAAACCATAATTTTAGTTTTATCTTTTCTATAATATTTAATATATTTTTTGTTTGTGGCTTCCTTGGTGTTTATTGTATTCAAAATTTTCATAAATAAATTCAATTCAAATTATCAGATAATTCAATGTATGTTAAATTTTAAAATATGCATAATAAACATTGGTAATAAATTCATTAATGGATTCATAAAAAACATATTTGTGAGCCTATGAGTTACCATTTGATACAAGAATACTATAGACATAGAAAAAATTAATAAACATTTGATAAAATATTGTTTCATAAACAACAAAATTCATATGAAACTATTGTTCAATATATTTAGAATACATACCAAATTAAAATGTAGGTAGCTACAAAAATCCTTTTATAACATGTTCTTCATAGATGGAATTCATGTGTAGAGTCTTAGAGGAATTTTTAATATCCATTTTAGTTATGGTATTAGTGACTCATCTTCTTTTATTGAGATATCTCCAAATTGAAAATGTTCTCTCATATGGAAATGCATCTAGTAGACAATGTGAAACATACAACCTCAAACATGTCTTAATATTTTTGTCCAATCATTTTATAAGTTTTTATTTAAAAAAAGATAATGCACTAAATATCATTTCATCTTCAACAAAACCCAAATTCATTTTTTGGCACAATTAATATAATAAAAAAACATTCACTAATATTTTATTGTAGAATGCTACTCAGTTACCAATTTTTCTATAGCCCTATAATAGCACCACATTCTATTGGTTCATTTAGCCATCGATATTGATAAATAATTATAAGTCCAAAATGCATTGATTGGAATGTTAATAATTACTTTTATAAAATACCCTTAACTTACAATCCATTGATCTTTATAAACTTATTGAAATAGTTAATGAGAGTTCCCATGTATTTGATAAATAAATTACTTGTCATTTCTTCACAGTCTACACTTACAGTGTTCTAAATAATATGATTCATCACTCACATGGCTTCAATCAAGTCATCCTTTTAAAAACAATATCTAATTTCATTATATAAGGTTCATGAAATATTTATCAAATTTTTCCTTATTTCATAAATAACATTATCATATAGTATATATGTTACATGTACTTATTTAATTTTTGATACAACCAGATTAGTTCATTTTTAGAAAGTGTGTAGTGTTATCTCCTTTCCATTCACAAAGATATAAAGATGATCATTTATAATGAATTTCAAATAGTTTTTATGGTCCCTAATATCTTTTAAAATTTACCAACTACCAATTATCGGTCCCTTAAAACTTTATTGCAATAAGTATAACATATCTAGAGATTGAAAAACTTATTTCCTCAGTTGTATGAAGTTAACAATATATATGGTTCTATCCTATTCATATTTCATAACATAATGCATTTATTTCAATAGGGTAATAACACCACATAATGTTAGCATAGTTTTTAAATATGTTAAATAGTACAATAAATATTTTGCCTTGTAAATTTCCCTCTAGTATTTAAACATAAAACCTACTAACAGTGGATATTATTCAAATATTCTACATGTAGGATCATACATGCAAATATATATTATATCAATATATTTTTAAAAAATTATTTCACTTGTCACTCCAATTATAATTTTTTGAAATGCTAAAAATATTTTTGGATTGCTTGACATGTATGCATGCAAGTCACAGATAACCTCCTCCACTTTTACAACAATTTTAAATGTGCTAACATTTTTTTAACCAAACATTATTATACACAGCATGCAATGAATTAGAATCATATATGGGGAAATTATTATTTGTATTTAAACACACATACTATTTGTGTTTCATTATATTAATGATGCACCATCTTCACCAAAATATAGTAACATAGTACCTAAATAATAAATATCCATCCTATCTATATGCATCAAATTAGAAATAATGAATTTGTAATGGTTATCACCATTATAATTTCCATAATTTTATGTACAGGTAATATTTGAGGTGTCCTTGAATGATCCTCAAACTTAAAAACATGCATGTAAACCCATGATGTGTTGTCAACTATTATTACCTCATTAGTGGATAGTGAGATAAACCATGTTGATTTTAATTTTTTATTTCAACTCCTCCCTTTCAATCATCATGATTTTTGAGACATATTTCCATTTCCCATGCACTAATATCTGACCAATATGATTGTGAAATGTTATGAAATACATTATGTGTAAATAAAATTGTTTGATAAAAAAAAATAGAGATTGGTCTGCCTCTTTTCAGAATGTGATATATAATGGAAAATTGTAGATTTTTGGCATGTAGATTCAACTAAGTATTTTTTCCAAATTGAGATGTAATTATTTCTCATTTTTCAACTAGGTGTCTTTGATGTTTCTCATGATTTTCATATTGTTTTTTATATCATTGATGTATGAATTATTTTTCATTTTTCCATCTCACTATTCGTTTGATTTGTCCTTTATCTTTTCCCAACACAAATATTTTTCCATAACGTTTCTCAATTGTATCCAACTTATGTTTAATTTTTTTGACCTTTCCAAGTTTCCAATTGCATATTGTACATTTACACTAAGCTAATGTGTTAATAATATTTTTGACTCTATAGGTTTGATCAATGGATATTTAGATAAACAATCGAACCTAAATGACCTTCCAATTGTTCATGTACTTCTCTTCTTTTACACAGTGTTTTTAATGTTGTTTTAAACTAAATTTTGTGTTATATGAGTGCAAATCTCATCCAATTTTAAGTTCTAATCATCGACATCAATAATGTCCTCCAATCTAATTTTTATTGACTTGTATTTTTATGTTTCATTTTATACCAACGTACATATTTAATTAGATCCATAAAATGGTTATAAATTTACACATTATTTGATTTTTAATTGTCCTCTTTTAGGTGCATTTCATATCTAGGTACGTCTTCTAGTGGAGGCATATCTTTAAAATGGTTATCAAAGGGATTTCTATGAAAAATGTTTGTAGACTTTGTACCTATTATTAAAATTTAATACAAAAGTGAAAATAAATAATAATATAGTAAATCATTTAATATTTAGTACCTCTATTCATTAGAGACATTATATACCTAGGTACATCTTATAGTGGAGGCATATCTTCAAAAGGGTTATCAAAGAGTTATTCTAGCATATTGGTTATAGACCTTGTGATTATTATTGAACCTTAATATGAATGTGAAAATAAATAACAATATATTAAGTCAGTTAATATTTAATACCTCTATTTTGTGGGGACATTTCATACCCAGGTAAGTCCTCTAGTGGAGGCATATCTTCACAAGGATTATCATTGGGTTCTATATGCAAAATGGTTGTAGACCTTGTCATTATTATTAAACCTTAATAGGAAATTTCATTTAAAATAAAACTATAGTAAATCATTTAATATTTAGTATCCATGTTTGGTGTCTAGATAAAATAATATAATAAGTTAATTTTTGGTCTAATTTTCCCACCCCCTTAACATTTTTAGAAGAATCCATTGAAGCAACCTTAGAGGAAAATGATAGAAAGATAGATGATTAATAATGCACATATGAAATATGATAGGATACAGTCTAAGATAATTATTATAAATGTATATGGATAATAGTGAATATAGGAGATCAAAATAAAATTTGGATGATTGACAAAAAATCTAGATGATTGACAATAAACATTGATGATTGATAGTAATGCAGACGATTGGTAGGAAATGTAGAAAATTTATATTATTTATAGTAAATGTAGATCATTAACATTAAATTTATATGATTGATGGTAATTATTTATGATTGATAGTAAATACAAGTTATTGATAATAGATGAAGATGATTGAGAGTAGATCATGCTGATTGACAGTGAATGTGGAATCCAAGTGATTGACATCAAATGTGGATGGTTAACAACAAACTTTAGATGTTATAATAGTGGTGAATATTCCAATATTAAATTTTGAGGTACTAGTGAAATACATTTATAATGATGTAATTAATTTTAAATAATAAATGAGCTAACCCTTAAAATAAATTACATCCCAAAAATATAAGTGATTTTTCTTTATTGATTGCTTCACAAAATCACCAAATGTCTATTTTCAAAATCATAATATTCATGAATTAACAAAAATTGGCCATTAAAATTTTCCCAAATGTCCCCCAAAATACATAAAATATATCATGTTTCTTGAGGGTAAATCTCTCTTTGTAGTCTTGCAACTAGATATTATTAAAAAGATCTCTTTATGAGGCACTTGTTTTTGGTGACTTTAATGCCTAGATTATCTATCTATAGTGTTCTAGCCATGATCTTTACAATGACCCATTGATGATTTATGAATCTAATCATCATGAATCAAACCTCCAACAATATTCTACAAACTCTATCATTAATTTTTATGGGTGGAATCTAATCAAGTTTGATGAATCTCATGACCTTGTTATCATAAATGGTACAAAATATTTATTTAAATATATAGGATTTAATTTTTTTCCTCATCCTACTGGAGTGATTGTAGTAGACTATGTTATATCTTGTAAATATTTTTCTTTTGGTAAAAATGATCACTAGGTTTGAAATTATTCCCCACCTCTTGCATATCATGTTAATCTATTTTTTCATATACCACTTTCCAACCTAGCACAATGTCTTCCCCTAGGCTCTCTCATGAACATACTAGTATTCATTTTGGATATTCATATTATTACATTGATAGGTATTCCTACAATGGCATTCACGGGGTGGATGGGATCTCTAATGGCATGAGAATGTTAACTTTTAGCTATTTGAGAGCTAAAATTATCAAATTAAAAAAAGTTTTAATTTTTTGGAAGCTAACATGACTAAATAAAAAATAAACAAACATGATGGCTTAAAAACAAACATATAAATACAAATAAATTCAAAAAAAATGTAGAGTAAAGCAAGGGAGTAAATTATGTATTTACCATAGTGGAATATATGGTCAGTGAATTATATTTATTACTATGGTAATTTTGTTTACCTCAAAATAAAATAATTTAAATATCTAATTATCATGGTGTAATATATGGTTGGTCAATTATATTCATTGTTGAGGTAATTTTATTTACCTCAAAATAATATAATATAATTTTTATTTATTTATTTCAGCCCATAAATATTTAATAGCATGGCAGGTGACTTATAATATTTTTGTGGTAATTTTATTTATTTTAAAATAAAATAATTTAATTATTTACCATGATAGAATATTTGGTTGGTGCCTATAATTATAAAATAATAATATAATAATATATTTTTCATATGCAGAATGATATATATTATATTATAATATTAGATAATTATAATTTATATTATATTATTATATTTCATTAAATATTATATTATATTATAAATAATATATAATATAATATAGTTGTATGTGTGTGTGTGTACATATAATACTAGCATACATATCTTAGATAAATCTATACAAAATATATATATAGATATCATTTTCAAGGTACCTATTCCACTAATGTCATAATTTAATATGATATAGGTGTCTCTAGAATTATATCTCTAAATGTATCTTACAGAGATTTATCTAATATATGTATACTACTAAAAGCTACATTAATATTATAAAACCAACCTCATGAGCATTTATGATATGTTAGACTTATTTGACAGAGCTAGTTCGCTATCCATAAGAATTAGTATTATTTATCTTAATGACTTCACTCACCACTAAAATTAACATACCCCATAATTCTCATGTTAATTTCCATTGAAATGCTAAGTATGATGTGGATTTCAAAAATGTTCAATAGTTAACTAAGTGTATTATGACATAACCAACATCTAAATTTAAGATCATACAAAAATTATATATAAATATTCTTAGAAATAAAAAATATACAATTTTTGAATTATAAAATAAATACATATACTATGTATATCCAATCCAATCCCA